>PVKS010028903.1:0-25918 GCA_004027875.1 Aplodontia rufa
CCATCTTCTTTGTTTTGGCGGTTTTGTTATTAATTTTTGGTGGATTTTGTTGTTGTTTGATTTTGTTTTGCTATGTTGACGATCAACCCCGGGCCCTACGAATGTGAGGCAAGTGTTCTACCACTGAGCTCCACCTCCAGTCCTGAAGCACAATTCTGATGAAGCTCAATTTCTCTCTGATTAATTTATTGCTTGGGTTTTCATGCCTCAGCTAAGACACCATTGTCTAGTTCAAGGAAAGGCTTACTCTTCTATTTTTAAGTGTTTTAGTGTTTTAGTTCCTACACTTTTGTCTTTGAACTTTTTGAGTAGCTCTTTGTATATGGTGTGAAGTTGGAGTCCAGGTTCATTCTTTAGCATGTGATTATCCAGCCACCCTTATGCCATTTGCTTAAAAGATTATTCTTTCCAACCCTGGAATGGTGTGACAATCTATGAAAATCTCAATTGACTGTAAGTGTGAGGATTTATTTCAGGACTCTCAATTTATACCATTGATCCATATTTATCCCATTAATCTATATCCTTGTGCAAATGCCATGGTGCCTTGACTACTACAGTGTTGTTGAAAGTTGTGAAATTAAGAAGGTGAGTCCTATATTGTTCTTCATTTTAGAGATTGGGTTTGGTTCTTCTTGGTCTCTTTACTTTTCATATGAGTTTTAGGATTGGCTTGTCAATTTCTGAAAAGAAGCCACCTCGGATTTTGATATGGATAGCACTAAATGTGTAAACAATTTGGGAATATTTATCATCTTAACATTTTCTTCTGATCTATGAACACATGGTATGTCTTTCTATTTATTTAGATAATTCTTTGGTTTTCAGAGTATAGTACATTAGTTCATTCCTAATTATAAATATAGTTTACTTAATTCCATTTTTAAATTTTCTTTACAAATATGTAGAAACTGAATTTATTTTTGTACATTGATGTTGAATTTTACCACTCTGCTGAACTAATTAGTTCTAATAGTTTCTTAGTGACGCCTTAGATTTTTCACACATATAACCATGTCATCTGCAAGTAGAAATAGTTTTGCTTTTTCTCAATCTGAGTGCTTTTTATTATGGAATGAGTATATGTGTCACCCCCAAAAGATTCATATGTTGAAGTCTCAATCCCCAAATCCCCCATGTGACTGTATTTGGAATAAAGATGGAATTAAGCTGAAATGAGGTCATAAGGATGGGGCTCTGATCTGACAGTGTTAGAATGTTCCTCTCTCTCTCTCTCTCTCTCTTTCATGTGAGGTCATGGCATAAAGATGGGTATCTGCAAACTAAGAAGAGACCCCTCACCAGAAACTGACTCTGCCAGATTTTATTCTGGGACTTCCAGTCTCTAGAATTTAAGAAAGCAAAGTCCTGTTGTTCAAGCCACCACTCAACACTATTTTGGTATGGTAGCCTGGGAAAACGAAAACAGAATTTGGTATTAAGAAGTGATGTGCTGGGGCTGGAGCGGTGGCTCGGGGGTACAGCACTTGCCCAACATGCCTGAGTACGGGAGTTCAAATCCCAGCACTATGTACGCAATGAGCAACGAAACCTGAATGAAAAACTAAATAAAAATTATTTATCTTTTTCTCTCTCTCACTGTCTCTCACTGTCCCTCTCTCTTTACAAAAAGAAAAGAAATGAACTGATGTGCTGAGCTGGAGTGGTCTCTCAGTGGTTACAGTGATTGCCTGGCATGCACAACCATGCAAGTTCAAACCCCAGCACCACATACACAATGAAGTGTCAGAGCAATGAAAGCCATATGAAAAACTAGATAAAATTGATTCTTTCTCTTCCTTACTGTCCCTTTCTCTTTGAAAAGAAGAAGAAGAAGAAGAGAAAGAAGGAGAAGAGGAAGAAGAATAAGAGGAAGAAGAAGAAGAGGAGGAAGAAGAAGAAGAAGAAGAAGAAGAAGAGGAGGAGGAGGAGGAAGAAGAAGAAGAGGAAGAAGAAAAAGTAACAATGAGCTGCTGTAACAAATGTCTTAAAATATGGAAGGGGTTTTGGAACCACTTCCTACCACCAAATACGGGTAGAGCCTGGGGGAACTTAGGAGTGCATGCTAGACAAGGCTAGATTTCCATGAAAGGGCTATTGGTAGAAATACTAATGATAAACACAATTCTGGTGAGGGCACAGAAAGAAAAGAGAACTGGAGAGCAACCCTCTTTTTAGAGAAAACATATCATGAACAGAATGCTGGTGGAAATGTGGACATTAAAGGCCATTCTGTGAGATCTCAGGTGGAAATGAAGAATGCATTATTAGGACTGGAGGAAAACATGATTCTTGTTGTAAAGTTGCAAAGAACTTGACTTAATTGTGTTTTGTGGGAAACAGAAATTGTATATTTGGATGAGAAGATTTCTAAGAAAATACTGAAGGTGTGGTGTGGATACTCCTAAGTGCTTCTAGGAAAGTATGAGGAGAGAGATCAATTGGGGGAGCAATTATTAATCAAAAAGGAAGCAGGACTTGAGGATTTGGAAGATTCTCCACATATTCAAATTGTGAACAATGAGAAAACTTTTTCGGAAAAGAACATTACAGGGGTGGATGACCCACCATTTGCTGAGGAGGAAATAGTGTGTGAACCATGAATTTTATCAGCTGCCTCAGTAGAAGCCAGGAACCAGATGCAATTTCACCAGCAGAAATACCCTCAGCTGGGAGTGAATGTGACAGAAAGAACAGGATGCGATGAAGGATGACCATCTGCCTTTTTGGATTCCACAGGATGGGACAATGGATCTGTCCAGTTGCAAGAAAAGGTGACTCAGAGATCTTGAGGGCTCCTTGTGTTGTTGTTTTTTTTCCTTTCATTAGTTCAAATCTTCAGTTGAGCCCATCAGTGATTTTTTAAAAATTTTAGTTACTATATTTTTCAACTTGAATCTCTAGTTGGGTCCTTCTAAAAATGTCTACTTTGTTTTCAATTTATAATGCTCCTTCAATCATGTTTTCCAGTAGTTCTTTGAATATATTTGGGATGACTTCTTTGAAATGTTTCTGTTCGATCTGACATCTGCCTCCTTTCACAGGAAGTCTTTGTTTTCTAGTTTATGAATTGTATTTTTCTTTCTTTTTTTGTGATGGGATAATGAGACATACAGTAGTGTAGGTGCCCTACCTTGGGGCATGTGTCTATCACTTGCTTGCTTATTCATTTTAGTGGTGATGGCTGCGTTGCTTTAGGGAAACCCAATCCCAACACCACCCCTGCAATGAATTGTTCCTCAGGGAGCCCAGTGTCGGTTCTGCCCATCGCCCTGGGATGACAATGGCTCGGTCAGGTTTCCATTGCAGCCCTCTTGCTTGATCACACCCAAAATTAAGCTCCATTAATTGCCAGATGATGGCTCTACTACTTAACAATGCCCTGGAACATAAATTTTTCTCTGTCTGGTTCGGGTCCCTCTCTACGGATAGTTGAGGTTGCTCTTTGAGATTTGCTCTGACCCTGGGAGGGCTCCTGTTGGTTGTCTCTTTCCCTAATTCCCCCTGGTAAATGAACTGGCCTCATATTTACCATGTCGTTCTCACCTCTCAAACTTGCATTAATTTTGAGAGCACATTTAGGCTTGAACTTCCCTCAAATGCCACAGCAAATAAAATTAGCTCTTTTGAGGCGAGTTTTGAAGCTTTTAAGACCTGCCTCTGCCACTGGGCAAAAGCTCTGAGCCATGAGCTCCAGGCTGGGAGCAGGCTTGGTGGCCTGCTTAGGACGGTAGCCTAAGGTCGCTGGCTTTTTCTAGCACAACAACTCCACCCTAGGAATGAGCTGAGATGAATGTGATGGGGAATCCATCTCAGCATGCCTCTGCCCTACGAATAGGGGAGAGAGCCCAAAATTACAATTTACGTGCATTCTTAAGCACCATAGGCTTAGTGATATATTCATTTCTAATAGGTCATTAATTCTTGTCTGAGCAAGCAGCACCTGTATTTGTTATTGCTTCTTCATTCTGTTTTCATGGGAGAGAGAAAGAGTTGTTTTTTTTTTAAGTTTTTTGTCATCGTTTTGTTTTTCCTCCATTTAGTTGTGTATGTGGTGCTGGGGTTCGAATCTGGGTCCTCGCTCATGCCAGGCAAGCACTCAACTGCTGGGCCACCTCTCCAGCCCTGCTTTTCCTTTATTCTCAATGCCTTCATTTATTTACTTACTCACTTGCCATGGATCTAACCTTTCCTCTGCTGCAAACCTCTGCTGGACTGGCCTGGAGTTTGCCCTTCACAACACAGAGCTGGTGAAAATGAGAAACGCAGCACCCAGCTCCTCCCAGGAAGACTGAGCTTGGGAGCTCTGGGACTAAGGAGTCCAGGCTTCCAACTGCACCTGCGTCCTAGGGAGTTTTGCTCATGCTGAGCTGGGAAAGAGGAGGAGAAAGTGGATTCTTTCCAAGTTTTAATAGTTTTCTTGAACAAATGTGTTTTTTATTATTATTAATTTGCTGTTAGCCCACAGGAAAAGTTCCAGAGACCTTAAATGGTCGATTGCTTTGCAGCGCAAAGGTTTCACGGAGCTCATCAGGTAGCCACTCCAGAGGTGGAACACCTCTCACTCATTTTTATCTGCTGATAAAACCAACAAATATGCAAGCAAAATCAGGGATTAAAAGTAAGTTACGGGGGCGCTGGAGCAGTGGCTCAGCAGTTAAAGCACTTGCCTGGCATGCACAAGGATGCGAACGCAAACCCCACCACCAGGTACACAACGAAGTGTTGGAGCCACGAAAGCCACACGAAAAACTAAATAAAAGTGATTCTCTCTTCCTCTCTCTCTCTCTTTCACTGTCCTTCTCTCTCTTTAAAAGAAAATAAGTTATGCACCAAAATTAAATAAAAATCCCAATGAAATGTTAACAAATTGAATTAGGCTGTTTATTTTAAGAGTAGTGATCAATCCTTCTTGAACATGGTGTGTTATACTAGGAATTCAAGGATGATCTAATATCAGATATATTCATTTTAAAGGAAAAACAAGTTGCAGAATAGTATGGATTGTATGGTACCATTTATATACATTTTAAAATAGCAAAAATTCTATGTGTTTTTATGAATGTAGTACGTAGATGGTAAACGTAATATAAGTAGAGCAAATATACTGTACATGTAACATGTCCTAGTAATGTTCACTTCTGTGAACGGAAGGAAGGGAGTCAGATAATAGAAGTAGATATAGAGACTTCAATGTGCTCTGAAGAATGTAAAACTATAAAGAACACTTTTCTCATTGGTACAGAGGTGCACACCTGTAATCCCAGTGGCTCAGAAGGGTGAGACAGAGGATCTCAAGTTCAAAGCCAGCTTCAGCAACTAAGGAGGCCCTAACAACTTAGCAAAACCCTAGCTCAAAATAAAAACAAAATGGGCTGAGGATGTAGCTCAGTGGTTCAGCACCCCTGCATTCTATCCCCAGTACTGAGAAACAAAACAAACAATGATGCAAAACATTTTTCTCTATGTGTAGGTTAAAACAATAAATAATAAGTAGATTCATAAATAAATGAAAAACAATGCAAGATGAGTATAAGTAAATCAATTGCAAAATCTAGTTTTAATATTATAATTGCAAAGTCTAGTTTTAATATTAAAATATAGAGCATTCATGATGAAAATCCAAGGTGGTTTATTTTGCCATTTTTGTTTTACAAACATTTAAGAAAAATTAGAGTTTAAATATTTCTTCTATATGCTTAGCCATATGATTTTGAATAAGATTTTTTTTCTGAACTTTAATTTCCATATATGTAAAATGGGGGTGAGTAAATTTACCTCCCCAACTTTTTGTGATAATAAAATTCTTTAATATATGTGAACTGCCTCTTTCAACTTCCTGGTTTATAACGGATGTTCAGCGAGTATAGTCTTTGCCTCTGCTCTTCCCTTGTCACTCTGTAAAAAAAAAGAAAATTATTGATGGGTCCTACCTGGTGGAAAAATTCAGAATTCAAAAATCAGACTTCCCCCTCTAGTGCCCATTACAACTGAAGTGCCACATCTGTTGACAAGTATTCCTGTGGACCCCGTCTCCTTGAAGCACTTGCCTCCTCAGTAGGAGTCAAGTCGGAGCCACATGGTCTGGAGTTAAATTACCAGCTCTGCTGTTTATCAGCTACGTGAACTTGAACAACTATTTTCACCTCTTTGTGGCTCCATTTAAAAAAATGTATTAATGATCCCTACATTTATGAGTCATTGTAAGAAGCAGGGTACATAGCACAAAGAACATAACACAATACCTATAAGTAAATATTATTATTATTATGGCTGTTTTCCTCATTACTATCAGTGGATAAGAGCATCTTTCTTATACATATCAAAAAATCAATACTGATATATATTCTATTCAGCACTATATCATCTCCATTAAAAGACTATTTGTAAAAATGTTCCCATAACATTGGTTACGATCACATAGCTACAGACCATGTTTTCAAATAGACATGCAACATTAATCTCTCCCTAATGAATATTTCCTCCTCCCATTTATAGGTTCACTCTAGATTAGGGAAGAATTTAATGTCTAACAGCCAGTGGATCCTAATAAACACATAGCTTTTATTAGAACCAGCTGTCTAAGCTCAACTCCAAAAAAAAAAAAAAAAGGAACATTATCCAAGTCAGACTTATCGACCTAAGAGAGATTTATTTCAGACTGTTTCACAAAACAGCAACAAGCCTTTGCTCTAAACCTGTCTCAACTTTGCTCCAATTGCCCTCTAAATTATTGACAGACCTAATTAACCCAGCAACTGCTTAGTGATAATTACTATCTTTTCTTAGACAACAGATCTGCTCCTCAAATCCAGATTTCCTGTGAAATATAAAGAGGTAACAAAATAATCCCATCCAAGCCCAAAGCTCTAATTTATAACAAATGCCCTGCCAATTAAACCCTTGTATCCATCAGAAAGAGCACCTGTCAATTTTTAATAAGAATTAACTTTTAATTTCAGTTTTCCTTTTTAAAGCTTAAGGGTAGAAACGTACCAGACATTGATGAATCAGTCTCTAAGGAATTATTGCTATTGGGTCAAGGAAAACTTTTTTAAAAAAGACCCTCAGAAATGCACAGATAAATCTTTTGATGAAATACTTCCAATCTTTAGAGACATTTTTAGCAAACACAAATGTTTATCCCAGAGTGCTTTCAGCACTGTCAGTAGAAGCTTGGCATGTTTAGAATGCAGCTTGCATCAAGCTCAAGACCAAAATCTGGGCAGTTTTCAGAGAAGGCACCCAGAAACCGTATTGTCTGCATTATTCACAATGCTGGAAGCAAGATCAATAGCTGCAGTTCACCAAGCAAGCTCCAAAGCCCAGCAAGGAGTCGTTTTTGACACAGTGAATTTAGCGAGAATGATGTGCTCCTTTGCAGAACCCAAAGGGCAGCATTCTCTGCTTAACAAAGACGATAATGAAGTAATAGCCTCTGGGCCAGAGAATACCACCTGGGAACCCTTCTCACTGGGAAGGAGCCATGTGGAAATACAGTGTTCAAAGGGAGACAAATCACAATGGAGTTATTGCATGTACAGGGTCGCGGTGAAGGAAAAGTGCTCATGACAGAGCATCAAGGCTCAGGAGGGGGCGCACCCACCCACTCCCATTCTCTTCTGCAGCCCTTGTGGAGACCACCAAGCCTCATGCATTCAATTGGTTTGGGATGCAACCTTGGTATCTGAGGTCCTGGGCACTTCAGTTCAGCCGTAAGGAAGGTAGGGCCCTCTGGATTCTTCATGGAGGAAAAGGCCTAGAGAAGGAGTCTGATGGATAAGCAGGCATGACTGGATGGGTGGGGGAGAAGCAGTCAGGAGTGGAGCCACTGCGTGTGTTTACACAGGATGTGGAAATCTCAAACAAAGCTAAGCACCCAGATAAAGTGGTAAATACCTCTGATCTGTGACAGTGTTGCTTTACCCACATTTGGAAATGATTCAGAAGCAATACCCTAACCAATACTAAGGATAAAGCATCAAAAGATTAACTAAACAACTATCTCAAGCACAGGCATAATGCAACGATTAGTGACCCTAGAAAGAAACCGTCATTTCTTGATTACCTACCACATGCTGAACACGACACTGTTTTATATCATGGATCCTCCAGTGGTCCATGAAAGGTGGGTAACACTTGTACCCATTTTACTGATAGCTCAAGTCCTGTGAGCAATGCCTGCCAGAGGGGGGTTTCAGGACCAGCCCCATTAGCATCACCTGGGAACTTGATAGAAACACAAATTCTTAGATCCACCTCCAGGCCCACTGAATCATAAACTTGGATTGGGACCCAGAGATCCATGTTTTAATAAGCCTTCCAGGTGATTCCAATGTGCAAAAGCTTGAGAACATCTGTCTTGAGATAAAGGCAGATGTTTGTTTGTTTTTGGTTTTGTTTTTAAGAGAGAGAGAGAGAGAGAGAGAGAGAGAGATGGAGAATCAATTTTACTTAATTTTTCATGTGGCTTTCATTATTCTGACACTTCTTTGTGTACATGGTGCTGGGGTTTGAACCCAGGTCCTCACGCATGCCAGGGAAGCACCGTGACCACTGAGCCACCACTCCAGTCCCTGGAACAAAGTTTTGGTTGTTTTTTTTTTTTTTAATTTTTATTCGATAAACATGGTCTTACATTTAGGAGGGGTTCATCATCAAACAATCAAGAACAAAAGGTTTTTGAAAGCCTTGGCTACATGTCAAAACCACCTAGATAGCTTGTAAAACTACTGATGCTTACACTCCACTCCTACATATTCTGATTCAATCGGTTTGAGATCCAATCTTGGTATCTAATTTTTAAATACAACCCCAGTCAATGTAATGTGCAGGAGGGATCAGCTTCACTGCACTGGAAGCTGGTTTTCCCAAGGTCCCCCAAGAACAATGCAAACAAGAGAGCGAGGATTCAAACTCAGATATGAAGCAAATGTGTGCACTCTCCACATACTCTTCTTGCTCAAAGTGTGACCCACATGCTACGTGTGATCAGCAGCTGCATCACCAGGGAGCTGACTGGAAATGCAGATGCTAGCTCCTATCTCAGACCTATTGTATCAGAATACACATGGTAACAAGATTACAAGGTGACAGACATGCGCAGCAAAATCTGAGAGGCAGGACATTACTCAAAGACAATTGTAGCATGTAATCATCAGTTTTGAGCTGTTTAGCTGTCATTGTCAGCATGGCAGATATATTATTTTAGGATACTGACTAAGATTCCTTTCTGACCTGTGCCTTTCTACCACTCCCTTGAACCCGCGTCTCTTCTTGTTCCCTTCATCAATAGAAATAGCTAGATGGGGCAAGAGGAGGTTTACACAGCCTGACACAGAAGCAAACTGGATTTTGGAAAATGTTTTCAATGCATAGGAGAGACAAAAGAAAGTAAAACTAAAGGACTGAAAAAAAATACTGAAAGTCATTACTTTTCAAATACATGAACCAGAAGACAAAATGCCTTTGAACTCCAGGACCAAGTCTGGAAGATTCCAAGTATGAAATTCTTGCTATAAATGACAGATAGAGAAGGAATGCATGATGAGGAAACAGTCATTCTCCACTGCAAAGGAGTTAAGAATTTTTTCAAGCAGGGGAATGAGATATAAATTGGGTTACAGCCATACAATGCAACACTCTATAGCAGTGAAAATGAATAATGGATCTACAGATAGCCACATGAGTGAGTTTCACAGCTGTGATGTAGAGGAGAGAGAAAAGCAAATTGCAGAAGGAGACATGGAATAAAAATTTTAAATATGCAAAATAACACTGGATAGCATATAGGTTTACAGTTCAAGGATAACCCAAATATATAAAAATGATAATATTGTATTCTGAATAGCAGTTGTTTCTGAAAAAGAAGGGAAAAGTTTTAAGTAGTACTAATATTTATCTTTTTAAGATGGGAGGTAGATACATGGAATCTTATAGTATTCATAATGTATTTTGTTGTCCAAAATATTCCAGCAATTTTTTAAGAAGAAAAAGAAAATAATTCTCACTTATTCCACTTTTGGAGGAGGGAATTGGCATTCTCCTGCTTCATAAGAAACCACAATAATTTTTTTGAGAACAAAAGCCCTCTTCCACATTCTGTCTTATTCATTTATTTCTGTACAAAGTAATATTAGGCAGATCAGATTGCACAGATGTATGTCAACACACACCCACCAGGGGTGTGAAAATTGCAAAGACTGATAGAATGCCTGAAAGAGTAAATTCTAACTTCTGTCTTGGAGGTGTTTTGTGAATTGCTACCTGATCTATTAATGCCTCTGATTAGTAAATGAAGTGGAACTGCTGTCAAAATGAGTTTATCAGAATTAAGGCTTCACCAATAACAAAATTCGTGTAAGTGCTGAATCATCATCAAGCACTACTCTAATCTTATTAGATTAGAACATAGACTCACAGAAGTCCTATGAGATAGGTATCCTGATTGTTTTCTCTTATAGACGCAGAAAGGGCATATTTTTGTCCAAAGTCACAAAGCTAGCAAAAGTAAAAGCCAATATCCAAACTAGGTCATCTCTCTCCAGAGCTCACTTTTAAAAGAGGTACCTTCCAGAATTTGTCATCACAGATTTTTACTCAATGAAAGGATGGCCTTTCTAACAATTATAACTTTTCCCAAATGGTAACAACTCCTTTATGTGGCAGTGGGATTCCATAATTTTAGAAAAATTCTTTAAAAATCATGACTGAAAAGCAATCTCACTGGTTAGAAGATCCTTCTAATCCTTTGCAAATAGGAGAGTGATCCCCGGATCAGCAACATGAACTGGATACTTACCAGCGATTCATACTCTGAGACCCCACCCCAGATCTCCTAAAGAAGAGTCCACATTTTAGCCAGCTCCCCCGAGGAAGATGCATGTTATCAAAACAGCTTCTGAATCATCAGCTTGCGGGTTACTGAACCCCATCCCGACTGTGCTGAGAATCACTATAACTGGATATGTGTATTAAATTTTATGTGTCAATTTGAATGCATTAAGAGATGCTAGGATAGCTAGTAAAACATCATTTCCTATGTTGGTGAAGGTATTTCCCGAAGATATTGGCACTAGAATCAATAGAGTGAGTAAAGTTCTGTCCTTGTCACCAAAGTTGATGGACATCATCCACTCCATTGAGAGACAGAAAACAATGACTTCTCTCTCTCTCTCTCTCTCTCCCCCCCCACCCTCCCCTCTCTCGTATGCACACATTTGAGCACATGCTGAGACATTTATTTATCCTCTCTTGTTCTTGAACATTAGAGTACCTATTTCTCAGACCTATGGACTGAATCTGATTTACAACACCAGCTTTCCTGGGTTTCTAACTTGGAGATAGTATATGTGGAACTTTTTGGCCTCCACAATAATGTGACTCAATTGTCACAATAAATCTTCTCTTATCTATGTATCTGTCTATCCATCCCATTGTTTTCATTTATCTGGAGAACCTTAACTAAAACAAATAATGGATACTTTGATGATACATAGATCGATAGATGATAGATAGATGATTGATAGATAGATAGTATGAATAGTGAATAGATAATGTCCTTTCAAATGCTTCATTTGAGCAATCAAATTTAGAAGTCAGCAGTCAGGTGAACCCTCAGACATTTCCTTCTTCACTAGAGCCTGGGTGATTCTGGGTCATCCCCTTTCATCTTCCCTGGGGGTGCAGATCTGAATGGAGATAAAAGTGATTTCCCAGTTCCCTTGCTAACATTACACAGAGAAGTTCTGGCAAGAGCTGCAAGTCCCAACTCTCAAAGATCTCCTGGATCACAAAGCCATGGCCTTTACCTTATCAAACACTACCACTGTCAGGGGAACACACATTCCTAAGACACTCTTATGACAAGGCAAGAAAATGGAACCTTGATACAGTGGACTTGCTATGGCTTCATCTGGGTTTTTAAATCTGCCTCGTCTGCCTGTTAGAGTGAAATCAACCCCACATCACAGGCACTAAGTTTCATCTTGAGTGCTTTCCCCTTAGGCTGAAGGTACAGGCAGAATACCTTTGACCTACTTCTTATTTCCAGACTAAAGGGTCAATATACACGTTTCACTCCACGTCACATTAGAACCTAGTACTGCAAACTCCATTTCATTTAAAAGACACAAGTCATTCTGAAATATTTTATTCTTACATTTTCCCCATTTCCTTTCTTTTTATAAATAATACTTGAGAAATCATCCAAAGTTGCCAATTATGAGACTCTATTCATATTTGCTTCTTTAATACAAAACACACACCACCCCTTGCAACCAAACACTCGTCCTGCCTTAGCCCTTCTTGTTCAGCTTGCAGCCACCTCCACTTCTTTCTTCCTGTCCAATTCTTGTCCCTTTTCATGCGTTCTCTGTGAATCTCTACATACCCTTCCACTGCTCAACCTGGTAAGTAGCAACTGCAATGGTATAAAATGAAGTAGAAATTATAAAATGCCAATTTTTCCATAACTCCATGTCTGTCTGGCTCCTCCAGTAGACTGTGTGCTCCTTGAAGGCAGAACCTGTGACCTTCCCATTCATTGCTGGTGTCCCAGTGTTTAGCATATAGTCTGAACATATTGGGTGCTGTGTTAGTCAGATTTTCATCATTGTGACCAAAATACCTGCCAAGAACTACTTAAAGGAGGGAAAGTCTATTTTGTCTCACAGTTCAATGGTCAGCTGAATCCATTGCTCTGGGTCCAAGGTGAGGTAGAACATCAGGGTGGAAGAGCACTGCTCCATTCATGGCAGCCAAGAAGCACAGAGAAGGAAGGGAAAGGGGACTACAAGGAAGGGGGATGCTTCCAGGGCACGTTCCCAGTGTCCCAGCTTCCAGGGCACACCCTCAGTGACCACATTCTCCAGCCACATCCCACCTGCCCACAGTCCATTCAAAGCACTGGACTGATTATGTTTCAGCTTTCACAATCCAATAATTTCATCTCTGAACATCCCTGCATTAACATAGCAGCTTTGGGAGGACACCAATATGCAAACCATACCATGGGCCAGGTTAAAAAAAAAGTTTTTGACTAGATGAATGTGTAAATAATCAAATAAATGGTAGGATAACGCAAGTTGAGTTAAAAAGAGTAATCCCATTGATGAAAATACCACAGAATCTTTTTAAGAGCAAGTTAGGAATAATAGAACTATAGCAAGATCAGATTCTGCAACCAGATTGCTGAGGTTTAAATCTGTACTCTTCCCCTTAACCACCAAGTGATTTGGGGCAGGTTTCTTAAATTTGCTTTGCCTTGGTTTCCTTTTATTAAAAATGGGATAAAGATACTACTTTTCTTAGAATGCTGCTATGAAAATGATAGGTATTTTTATACCGAAGAATTAAGAATAATGCCTTATGCCCAGTGAGCTTGGTACATACATATGTGTACTGTGTTTTCTATCATGTCTGTACTGATTCTGCTCTGCTGTGTGGAGAGAATGAACACTGAGACCAGAACAAACTCTCCTCAACCAGTATTGTCTGTGAGGGACCACAGAATGCTTCAACTATTAGACTCAACCTGTGTCTTAAGGACAGATCAGACTTAATGAGTGTACATGGCTCCCAGACTGTAGCTTTCGGGAAACACAGAAGCATTATAAATGGCAAGCCACCTAATCATTATATGAAGTATTGCACATGGAGGAAAAATGGAGGGAAAGGGAACTTGCTCAGAAACAATGACAAGACAAGCAACCAAAAAGTCACATCTTAAAAGTTGGTTCTGTTGGACATGATGGTGCACACCTGTAATCATATCAAATTGGGAGACTGAAGCAGGAGGATCACAAGTTCAAAGCCAAGCCTCAGCAACTTAATGAGGTCCTAAGCAACTTATTGAGACTCTGTCTCAGAATTAAAATTGAGAAGGGCTGGGGATGTGGCCTAGGGGGTTAAGTGCCCCTGGATTCAATCCCTGGTAACAAAAAGAAATTGCTTTCAGTTTTGTTAGTGTTGTTTTAAAGCCAACTGTGAGCTTTCTAAGAGTCCGGAAATCTCACAAACCCCTGAGCAAAGTCTTTTAAGGGACAGAGGAGAGAAGACAAAGAATACTGATCCAAGAGGTCTTTCTTGGGACTGTTTCTAGGGATCAGAATCCCTTGAGCACACTTGGTCACATCTTCACCTATAGCATTCCTTCATCTCAACGGGGAAGGTCAGCAAAGTTGATCACTGGATCATCATTGCTCCTTCATAGGTCTTGATTGCTGTCTATGTGCTTCTTTGAGTCTAATCAACATTACCAATGGGGAAAAAAGAGTGAATGAGAATGAGGTGTTTATCAGAAAAACCCAACTGGAGAATAAGTCAGTTGTTGAATATCAGTCATTACCTAGTTACAATGAATTAGAGTCAATTCTTGAGCTAAACTCAAAGAAATTAGCAAAAAAAAGTCTCAGTGGACAGTGTCTCTCATCAGGAAATCAACTTAAAGCAATGAAAACAAATATTAATTCTATTGTCAAGGGAAATATCCTCAAATTCCAGGGTGATGGCTCTATTTTCACCAGAGGATATATTTTTTTTTCTATTAGTTGAAGCTCTTTCAATACATTATTCTACTGTTGCCTTTGAAGAGAAATTAATATATTCTCACTGAGTTTCTGTTTATTTGGAACATAACATGTGGTCAGAGAGAAAGGATTTTCAAGCAGATGTTTGCCATAAGAAAATCTCACTCATTCCTTAACAGCCATTCCAAGTTTACGTGGCCAATATTGCCTTTAGTTAAACACAACATTGTTCTTGGAAAATGCTTTTTTAAAACACAGTCCCTTGGAGTCAGAGGTTGGCCACCTTTCCAACATCCTGAAAAACTCATATGGACTCATGCTTGCCTTATTAGATTTTTCTTTTCTTCCTTTCTTCAATGCTATGTAGTTAGTTCCTATGAGGTATTTCAAATAATAAAAAGATTTTTTTTCTTCAAATAAAAGTTGGTACTACTGGATGACATAAAAGTCTTAGTGCCATATTAGATTAGGCACCCTCCTGGGGACATGATCATACCCAAATTGAAGCATATAAAGGAACTCAACTGATTCTAGTATGATTTGGAAGAAATTCGTCCAATAGAAACTCACTATTTCTAAAGGAAGGGAAGCCATGTGAAAGAATCCTCACCATAGAAAGTGGAATGCCAGGCAAACAAAGAAAATAGCAGGGCATTCAGCTCATATTCCTGTCCTTAAGGAACATAAAGACTTCTTTGAGGGATGCTTCTAAAGGCCCTTTCAAGAGGGGAGAAACAGTGTAAAGTATTAGTGTGGCTGTGGGACAGGTGCTAATTCTACTTGGGATCTTAAAGATAGTTTCAATAAACTTCCTTCACCCCAAGTGTTCAGTGAACTTTTCATTTCAGTGACAAAATACCTAAGAAAAACAACTTACAGAAGGAAAGATTTATTTTAGTTCACAGTGTCAGGTGTTTCAGCAATGACTCCATTGCTTTGGGCCTGAGATAAGACAAAAAAACATGGTGGAAGCATGTGACAGAACAAAGGATTTCACCTCGTGGTAGCTCAGAAGCACGAGGAGAGCAGGGAAGGGATCTAGGACAAGAGCACCCACTCTTCAAGGGCCTATTCCTGGTGGCCCATTTTCTCCAACTAGGCTTTCCCTACTTTCTATCACTTCCCAATAATGCCATCAAATTATGAATCCATCAATGGATTAGCACACTGAGAAAGTTAAAGCCATTATGATCCAATCACTTCCCAAAAGCACCATCTCAGAACATTTTTACCTTGGGGCCATTCAATACATGAGTCTTTGGGAGGTATTCCAGATCTGAACTACAATATTTTGACCCTGGCTACCAAAAGCTTATACCCATCTCACAATGCAAACCAATATTCAGTCCATCTCTAAGAGTCACCATAGTCTTAACAGTTCCAGCATTGCTCAAAAATCCAAGTCCAAAATCTCCTCTAAGAGTCAAGGCAACACTTACCTGTAAAAATCGAAAAAAGCAAGTTATGTTCTTCCAGTATACAATGGTGGGAAAGACACAAGGTAAACATTTTCATTCAAAAAGTGAAGAATGGGGGCATAGAAAGAAGGAATGAGAGCAAAGCAAGATCACAATTCAGCTGGGAAGAAAACATTAAGTCCTGCGGTTCCATGTCTTCTATCTGGAGCACATGATGGTGAGATGTGTTCTCCAGAGGGCTTGAGCAGCCCTGCCCCTATTGCTTTGCTGACTGTAGCCCGTATACCTTATCACTTGGGCTGGCTCTGTTCCTTGCCTGCAGCTTTATTTGGCAGACATTCCACATTCCTATCAACTCTAACTTTCTGGGGTCTCCATTGCAGCTTTAACTTCACTCTCACAGCTTCACACATCGCCCTCTCAAGGACTACTGACAGGTATTCCAACCCTGTTACTCACCACTTGGACTCTCAAGCTTTTCTTTGAAATCTGGGTGGACACCTTCATGATGCCATAGCTCCAGTATTCCCCAAGGAAACTGCTTAGCCAAAACCAGCACAACGTGGATGACACCAAGGACTCACCAACAGGAGTCCCAGTAGGGCCTGCTTATACCATGGCTTCAGTGGTCTTTTTAGGGACTGCATGGCTGAACCTGGTGAAAGGATCCCTAGGGAAACAATTTCCTAGGTGATTCTCTGGGAGCAGGACCCCCGCTGTGTTCTCTTCTCAAAACAAAGTCTTCAAATGAGTTTATCCTTTTACACCATTGAGCCTAGAACAGATGAGTTCTGGCATTTTCCTGAGATACCCTCAAGGCATATTTGCTATTGTCTCCCTGCAAAGTGCTATGCTTCCCTTCAGTGATTCTAATCTTTTTAGCAATCACATCTTCCTGGGCCCCAATTTTGCATGCATTTTTCTGGCCAAACTGTCAGTTTTTCAAGTTGTGTTTTTTTTTTTAACTCTGACTCTTGCTTCTTTTTCTCACTGCAAAACTGCCTGAATGATATGCTGCCTTGAAATTTCTCCTGCCGTATAATTAGTCTATCACCCTTAAACTCAGCATTACACGAAGTCTCAGTGCATGGACAAGTTTTCTTTTGGCACAAGATAACATGAATAGCCTTTAGTCCTATTCCTAACTGAGTTCTTATTCCAATCTGAGCCACATAAGCATAGTCTTTACTGTCTAAGCTCTATCAGCATTCCGGTCTTCTGAGCTCATCTCAGCATCATCCACCAAGCTCTGCTTACCAAGATTTTGTAAGGTTTGGAGAAGCCAGCTAAGTGCCGACCCATCTAGCCTGCATCTCCAAATCTTTCCAAAAAATCCTACAAACTGGCTGCAAAGGTTTCTGAACCAAACAGTCAGGTATAGTCCCAGCAAAGGCCCCACATCTTAGCATGAATTTTGTGTTGGTCAGCTGTTTATCACTATCACAAAATACCTGAGAAAATCAATAGTTTCAGAAGTTTCAGTCTATGATTGACTGGTTACAGTGTTAAGGCCTGTGGTGAGGAAGAACACTTGGTGAAGAGGGCTTGGATGAAGTAGAGTTCCTCCTCTAATGGTGACAAGGAAGAGAAAAGAGGCTGGGGACAGATGAAACTTTCCAGGGCATACCCCCAATGACTCACTTTCTCCAACTAGACCACACCTCCTATGGTTTCTATCACCTATTAACAATGCCATCAAATTATGAGCACTTCAATGGAATAATCCACTATGAGGTTCAAGCCCATGATCCAATCACCTTCCTGAAGCACCTACATTGCTGCATTAGGGGCCAGGCCTTCAACACATGAGCCATCTGAGGACATTCCAGATCCAAATTATAACACCAACTCATTGGTACAGGTGGTTCATTATACCTCAGGGAAATTTCTTGGCTAAAACTACATAGCTACCCAGAACTCAAGAACCTCCCCCAGGGCTGGAGCGGTGGTTCAGCAGTTACTGCACTTGCCCAGCATGCGCAAGTACACAAGTTCTAACCCCAGTACCATGTACACAATGGAGTCTCAGAGCAACAAAGGCCAAGTGAAAAACCAAAATAAAATTAATTCTTTCTCCACTCCCCCTCTCTCACTGTCCCTCTCTTTAAAAAACGAACCTCCGCCAGTATTATGCTGGGACCTCAATTCAAAGGACCTCAAGTAACAGATGTGTCAGGCACTAGGTTCCATTCCTTAGATGTGTCATTTCACAGGACCACTGCATAACTCTACAAGACAGGGGGCAGTATGTCCATTTGACAGAGCAAGAAGTCTGAGGCCTTGAGAAGTTAAATACTTTGCCTAACGTCATTGAAAGAGAAAGTGACACAGAGCTGAGACACAAACCTGGACTTTCTGACTCAAGTTCATGCATAATATCATGGACTAATGTACCCCATGATTTTATTTAATCCCATAACAATTTGTGAGGTAGGTATGATCTGTCACCTCTCCTTTAGATAGGAAAAGAAGTTGATACACTTGACTTGGTGGCATTGCTGGGACCTGAGTGCCAGTTTTAACTATTGTGAGAGTCCATATGTTTTAGCATCTTTGCTTAAAGAAAGCAGAGAGTTTCTCCTAAGAGGTGCACAGCTCAACTCTGTAAATCACACGACTTTACAAAAATACTGGTGGTAGAGAGTGGTTGTTTGTATATTTTATTTTAAACAGCACAGAGGAGGTTCCAGCATATGGTTTGGGTATTTCTTACCCTCATGAGGGGATATTTTCTATGGGATCTGACTGAGCCCTGTCTTCTTGATTATTTTCATATAAAACCCATCTAGTCAGAGGGCAGTTCAACTGGCAAAAGCCCAACCCTTACAGTATTTTAAGGTTGGTTTCTTTTTTACATGCAATTATTTAAACTAACAATTTGTATTGGTTATTCCCCAGTTAACGCTGGTTCAGTTGGTGGAGAAAGGCACTTAGGGGGAAGGGATGGCGAAGCAAGTGAACAGGCCACTGTATCTGAAATAAAAATCAATTGCCCACTGTGCAGATTGCAGAAGAAGCTGCAAATAAAATTACTGTAAATTTAATTAAAACATTCCAGCCAAGTCTATACATTTGGTATTGATTACCTGGCCTGCAATTTCAGGGAGTTAATTAACACAGCCTCCGCCTGGACAACAACCGAAAGCCAGATCGGGAGCTGGTTGTCCTAGCAACAGGTAGGCAAACGCAGCTCACAGATTAAAATGAAAGGAAAGACAGAAACTTATTGAATTAGGCTTAAACGTAATGATTTAAAAATATGAAGAGGAAACTTAAAGTTCAAAACACACTTCATGAACATGAGTCACTCTCTGCTTCTAATTGGGCCAGAATGGAGCATTGGTACTGAAGGATGGAGTAGCAGGGGTGGACACAGGAGTCACTTCAGATAATCCATTACCATTAGAGTGATCCCTCAGCACTGCAGGCTCAGGGTACTGATTGCTCAGGAATTCATGTGAACAAAGAAAATAGACCATTATGAATAATCTCTTGAATCTATAAGCAGACTGAGTAAATTTATTTTCCTTTCCGTAGGGCATACGCAATGGGGAGAAAGCATATTCTGCAGGACGGTTGATATGATGACCACAATGGAAACTTCTTCAGCGACCTGTGTTAACAGGCACACCCCATCCGGGCTTGGTGGTGCATGCCTGTAGCCCCAGCTACTCAGGAGGTTGAGGCAGGAGGACCCTAAGTTTGAGACCAATCTCAACACCTTAGAGAGACACTGTCTCAAAAAAGAAAAAGGGCCAGGGTGTAGCTCAGTAGTGGAGTGCCCCGGTTTTGAGAAATGTATCTAAGCTATAGTAGGCATTCTGGAATGGTCTGGTATTCTAGCTAAGAGTTCTATACCCTCTTAAAACAAAACCAAGCTCAAGGCAGGTGATTTCATGATGATGGTGATGGTAGTGGTGAAGAACAGAAGCTCCTTCTTACCTCATATCTACATGCCAGGAAAGATGCCGGGTGCTTCCTCTATGTTATTTCATTCACTATTCACAGTAACCCTGAGAAGCAGAGAGTATCAGTATTGAGGAAATCAAGATTCATAAATGTAACACAACTCACCCCCAATCTCACTGATGGTGTAAGAAAAAGCCAGATTCAACATCAGACCCATTTTCCCCCAAGGACTATGCTTTTTTCACCATATCATCAATTTTCCAGCCTTTCCTATCAAAATCCCTTCCTTTTTCTTCCCCTGTTAAAGTGGAAGCCTAGGGGAACTCTGAATTTTAAATTCTGTAAAATCAAAGAGGGCACCAGATGAGGCTAAGCCCACCTGCCCATACTTACACCCCAGCCAAACAGAGGTCCCTAAAATGCATCTGCATCAGTCTGGGACTCGGGAAGGCATGTTAGGGATGGCCCTAGCCACCAACCTGAGTCCCTACTCCTCAGAGAGAGCAGCCTTTGTTGGCAAATCGACCACTGGCCCCTCCATCCCTGACAACTGTGCTGCGAAAGCCCAGCTGGTGTTGTAGGATTGGGCTTGCTTGTCACAAGGAATCACCTACAAACACAGCCAAAGCAAAAGGAGGGATTGCCCTTCAACATGCACTTTAGGCAACCTTAGCTAGCACTTCTTAGGGGTTTGGCTTACTTTTCCAGCCACGTTTGACTTAAGGCCCAGAGTTGGCATTGAACTGATTAGCAAAAAGTCCTGAGAGAGAGCCCCAGACGCAACATTAATCCTAACTCTGGACTTGGAATGCGGTCAGTGTGACTCTGGACAAGCCATTCCCGCTTGGGTCCCAATTACTTCCTCTGTTAATTAAAGAGAAGTATGGTGTATCACATACCACAATGTTACACTGTCTCTACCACAGTGTTTTTATGCAAATTTTACATTATTATTTTTATCAAAATATTTAACAGGAAATTTTATATCTTTACCATTAATAAAAAAAACCAAAGTTCTTTTCTAATATGTGTTCACATAACCACATCAGTACTAAAATGAAAACGAGAGTATTTGCTCTTTGCCACTTAAATAAATTCCAAATACAACCTGTAGATTGTGTACCACGCTTTGAGAAGTGCTGGAGAAATTAGGAACTTTTATCTCTCAATTATTTCAAGAGCGTTTTCTGGCTCTGCTCTTCTGTGATGTAAGCTTCTATTATAGGGTGGTAATGGAGATAGATGGAAAGGGAGCAGTAAGGAAGGGGACAGAGGGACATCCAAGGAGGAGAGCAGATAGTTCACAGGTGCACACATGGACATGGCTGGAGGCAGGAAGAAAGTCTATCCAGTGGTGTGGCCACTGTAGGTTCAATCAGCCACCCATCAACCACCTGTGCTCACCACCACCTACCTGCCCGTGGGATTTCTCCCACCTCTGAGAGCTGAATGCTGAGCAAACACGGGAGTCATGAGATTCATCCACACACATGGTCTCCCAGGGAGAATCCATACACATTCCATACAGGATCCTCCTGTACACCACCAACTACCAACTTTTGCATAGAGCTGCTCTTCAGCTCACAAACTGGGCTTCATCTGTGTGACTTTATCATTAAGAAAACTGGGTACCAGATGCTCGTTTTGCAGATGAAGGAACAGAGGTGTGTAGAAGGAAATGAGTCAGGACTGCAGTGTCAACCTTCAAATCCAGTCCTGTTCCTCCAAGCCGCACCTGCCTCCATCATCACATAGCATGAAGACGGATCATGCTATGTGCATCTCAAACACTGACCACGGAACTCTGCAACTCCCTTTTGCCAGCTTTAGAGGGTGTGAGAATGCCCAGGGATCCTGTAGAAGCCCCCGTGTCTCAGGACAGGGTGCAGAGAATGTGCAATCTCTCCAGTCACTGGAGGTGGTTTCAGAGGTGTGGCAAGCACTATACTTTGAACACCACTGCTCTCCAAGACCCAGGAGCAGGGTGCGAGCACAGGGTCTTGGGAGTTAAGATTCCAGATCTCCCACTTTCCTCTCCCAGGATTTTTTCCCCCTGCAAATTGAGCCCAGCATGCTGGAGCCTGAGTCTTCCAGCCCTTGCCTGGGGTATACTATCAAGTGCACAAGTTGCACGTTACAAAGGCCACCTCCCTTCTCATTGACAGGCAGGTAGAATGTGTGCATTTGGTGGAAGGGGTTAAAGGAGTAGAAGCAGCTCGAAATCCAACTGCCTTCACTCAAATATGATTCTGATTTTATTAATAACATGACTGAAGGCAATTCCCTTCACCAGACCCCTTGTAAACCTCAGCTTCTTCAACTCTAAAATAGGGACACCAGGTGTGGTGGTGCACAACTGTAATCCCAGTGGCTCCGGCAGCTGAGACAGGAGGATTGCCAAGTTTGAAGCCAGCCTGGGCAGCTTAATGAAGCACTGTCTCAAAATCAAAAGGGCTAGAGGGATGTAGCTCAGTGGTAAAGCACCCCTGGCCTCAATTCCCAGAAACAAAGAAATTTTAAAAAATTTTAAATGTAATAAAATAAAACCAATAACACTCCAATGGATGATGTGAAGAACTTGCAAGCTGTAACTTGCCCTAACACAATGCCTGACATGTAATGCACGCTCGAAATATATTACCTATTATGAGGATGACAACTGTATTGTTGTTGTTTCAACCTTGCCTAATCCTCTTTTTAGTTTAAAAAAAAAAAAGAGCAGAGAGGAGACAGAATGGTTCCTGTGCTAGAGGCAGAGGCCATATGTTTAGACAGCCCCCGACGTGCAGGTGTTCAGTTCCATCTTTCCTAATAAGACAGCCATTAGATTTGAGATCATACTGAGTTGAATTTCAGGAGATGAAGAGAGAAAAGAAGGAGTCCACAGAGCCTCAGCTCTAATTCTCCACCCCAAGGTCACTATGTAGCCACCACTTGGCCCTCCTTACCTATGTGTGGCATGAGCCTATAAAATGGCATGAAGCATCTTGGGCTGCAATTAGGAGAGTGCACGCAGACCTGCATCTCTGTGTGGAACCTCATTAAGGGGAGTGAGAAAGTGAAGGTCAGCTATCTTTATAAGGACGAGAAGTGAAGCATCAAGTGCCCAGAAAGCCAGGAGGCTAATGAGTAATGAAGTGTGCTTTCAGCCCTAGAGAATGAAAAGGGGGAATCTTTGGGGGAGTAGAAACTTGTCAGAACCCACCTCCCAATCACATTAAACATTTTAAAATGCAAATAAAGATCTTAAGAGTAAAGGTTTCCCATAAAATGAGACAAATTCAACAAAACATTGTACAATGTTAAACCAAAACAGCTGACTTCTCTCTCATGCAAACTTTTGTTGACCACCTATTATGTGCCAAGATTATACTCAGGTGGGAGAAACATATTATTCAATTACAATCAATCCCACATCCTGGGACTAGGCAATTTTTATTGACCCAGCAGTTATTTACTCAACCATCTCAATGCTCTGGTTAGATGTGGGACTGAAGCAAATGCTGTTTTGACCATACACTGAATATTTTTCTTTTGGGAGTAGCGTGTGTGCCAGGGCCATACACTTGGACTGCAGATCATCCTGGTGTGCTATAGCTCTACTCGAAGGCCTGCCCTAGGATGGCCCCATCTTATGCTTTGGATATGAAGTGTCTCCCAAAGACTCATGTGATGAAGGCTTGGTCCCCATGGCAATGGTGGTTAGAGGTGGAGCCTTTGGGAAGCAATTGGATCATGATGGTGATAAACTCACCAGTGGGTTAATCAACTGGTAACTGAGTGGACGACTGGGAAGCAGTGGAAATGCTATGCTTTAGGTTGAAGGAAAAAGGTCACTGGGAGTGTGCCCTGGAAGGTATTTCTTGTCCCCAGTCCCCTTTTCCCTCTCCCTCTCTCTCTGTCTCTGTCTCTGCTTCCAAGCTGTGATGAAGCAGCTCTTGCCTCTGCTATGGCCTTCCGCCATGATGTTCTGCCTCATCTCAGGCCCAAAGCAATGGAACCAGCAGACCATGGACTGAAACCTCTGGAACCACGAGCCAAAATAAACCTTTCCTCTTTCAAGTTGTTTTTATCAGGTATTCATCACTAACTCAGAGCAAGAACATAGCCTGACCAAAGCCCTGCTCTGAGATGGTCTCACCCGAGACCGTGATCAGATTCCTCTTTATTCCACGGTCACATGGCTGTTACAGTGGTATACCCCTCAACAGGAAGAGGAGAACGACTACAGGAGGAGCAAATGAAGTGACGGAAAAGTGGGCATATGAGTATGTTCATGTGTGCACGTGTGTGCGTGTGTGCACATGTGTATGCACATGTGTGTGCATGTGTGACAGAGATGAGGCTATACTGACTTCAGGGTGCTGAAGCCCTAGGATCTGCAACACCTGAAACCACCCTCACTTTTTTTTTTAAAGTGAGAGAGGGACAGTGAAAGAGAGAGAAAGAAAGAATCGATTTTATTTAGTTTTTCATGTGACTTTCATTGCTTGGAGAACTTGTTGTGTACATGATGCTGGGGTTTGAACTCACATACTTGCACATGCCGGGCAAGTGCTGTAACCACTGAGCTACCGCTCCAGCCCCCCACCCGCACTCTTACTCTTTTCTTGACTCATTAAAAATCCAATAGTTATCTAATTAGAGTTGTTTAACTAATAAAGAAGGGAAAATAAACTAGAAATAAAATTGACCATGGTACCAACATTCAAGGAGCTTAAAAGTTAATATATATACGTACATTTGTATGTGTATATATATATATGTATTTGTATGTGTATATATATATATGTATTGTGTGTGTGTGTGTGTATCAATGTATATGGCTATTTTGAAGTCCTAAGCATCACAAATGTTCACTTATACCACAAGAATACAAAAGACCTTGGAACAGAAGTATGTTCTTCCTAATGGTTGTGTTCTGTGACAATAAATACTACCTGTCATTCTCTCTTTCAAAGTGCTTCATTGTAGTCTATAAATCAGCTTGTAAGAACAAGAAGATTAGGGCCTGAACCCAACAGAAACCTATTGTTGCAAGGCGAATACAATGGGCGATAGCCACGCTTTCCAGCAAAGGCTCTTTGAAATGCTACTCCTGGGATTTGTGGGGCTGAGTCTTTTCTCAGAGTGGTACATCCTGTGTCCATCAGCAAGCCTCGTCCATTTAGGCATAAAACAAATGTCTGCAAAATGAACAAATCAAGCCACCATGCGGTCAGTTGTCAAGTTTGGGAAATGACACACATGCTTTATCCTCTTGGAAGTCTCCAGCACAGATTAGCAAAAAGAAAGACTCCGAAAAGTTTCTCAAGAAGAATCATGTGTCCCTTGGTTAAGAACAATGTTCACTAAATGGATGGAACTGGAGAATATCATTCTAAGTGAAATTAGCCAAGCCCAACCCAGAAACTCAAAGGTCGGATGGATGTCTTCTCTCATATGTGGAAGCTAGAGGAAAAGTTAAGGAAAGAAGGAAGGAAGGATAATATTACATAAAGAATCAACTGAATACAAATTAATAGATGAGCTAAAAGAAGTCTAGTAGAGTAGAGGAAAGAGAAGGGGGCAGGGAGCAAGGATGGGAAGGAAAGGGGAAAAAAAAGGGGGGAATAAAAAGTATATTTTGGGGTGCTGGAGCAGTGGCTCAGTGGTTACGGAGGTCACAGCACTTGCCCTGCATGCACTACTATGTGAGTTCAAACCCCAGCACCATGTACACAGCTAAGTGTCAGAGCAATGATCCTGTATCTGGAGGATCCAAAAAACTCCATCAAGAAACTGCTCGAACTCATAAGTAGATTTAGCAAAGTGGCAGGATACAAGATCAACACGCATAAATCAATAGCTTTCCTATATGCCAGTAATAACAGGACTGAAGAAGAACTCAGGAATACAGTCCCTTTCAAAATAGCTTCGAAAAAAATAAAATACTTGGGAATTAATCTAACAAGGGAAACCAAAGATCTCTTCAGTGAAAATTATCGAACATTGAAGAACGAAATCCAAGATGACCTAAGAAGATGGAAAGATATCCCTTGCTCTTGGATAGGCAGAATTAAT
>PVKS010028904.1:0-25913 GCA_004027875.1 Aplodontia rufa
TGTGTTGTGGGTGTGGTGTTGTGTGGTGGGTGTGGTGTGCGTGTGTGTGTGTGCTTACAACTGTTACATATTTGGATTAACTGAGGTCATTCTTGCAGTTAGAATGTTACTCTCTTTCTTCTTTCAATTTTATTTATTTTTCCATCTGGCCTTTGTTTCCTGACATTTAGTTGTGCAGGTAGTACTGGGGTTTGAACCCGGGTCCTCGTGCATGCCAGGCAAGCACCATAACCACCAAGCCACAGCTCCAACCCTGTTGCTCTCTTCTTTGAAGGAGGCTTCCTAACCTGACAGCCAGGTGATTTTCTCTTTTTTTTTTTAAAAAAAGTTTTAGAATTTTACTATTCATCTTTAGATTGTTAATCTGTGTATTATTACACTTTTGCAGAAGGCATGAAAATAAACATGTCACACCCTCCAACGTAGCAAGGGAAAATGAAAAATGTAATTAACAGGAAAAATCCCTGAAATACCCATGCAGAATACAGAGTGCAGCGGGGCAGAGGAGGACACAGGAGAGGTTGCTGAGAGACGCAGGGCAGACGCAGCTCCTAGCAGCAAGGTCCAGAAGGCTCCAGGAGCGGGTGGGGAGTGTGTGGATTTCGAGATGTTAACAAACTACCGTGAGAGGCCAGGCCTTGAAAGCAGGAAACCCAATCAATTCCAAACAGAATAAATAAAAGAAAGTCACATTTAGGTAAAAACAACAGGATAGAGAGAGAGAGAGGGAGGAAGAGAGAAGTTGGAGGGAAGGAGAAAACTAGACCAATGTTTTCACTAGCAAAACCTGCAGTCTAAAAACAGTGGAAAGTATCTTCAATATTCAGAAAGAAGGCAGCCGTGTACGGTGCCTTTCAAGAAAGAGGGAAAATAAAGCCATCTTCAAACATGAAAATAAAACAGCAACAACAGCACCATAAGAATCGGCCCAGTGGACTATCGCCAGACAGGATTCTAGTAAATATGAGAATAGGATTTAAATCAGATACATCAGAAATAATGACGAACAAAGACAGAGGGGAAATGGGCGTGATCCAGAGGAGCCTGACTTGGGTTTAAAAGATATGGGTTTATGTTATTCGTCAAGAATATACAGCAGGAAGGCTGGAGCAGCGGCTCAGCGGTTAGAGCACACGCTCAGCATGTGTGAGGACCCGGGTTCGAGCCCCAGCACCACGTTCACTACTAAGGGTTGGAGAAACGAAGGCCAGATGAAAAAATAAATAAAATTGATTCTCCCTTTCTCTCAATCTCTCCCTCTTTCTCTTTAAATAATATGATAATAATATACAGCAGGAGGGGGCTGATCAGAAATAGTGAAGATTCTTGTGTTGTTCAGAAAAAGAGTAAAGACATCAATCAATCTCAGAAGTCCTTATCAAAATTACTAAAATTACTATAGCAACCACTGCAGGAATACAAATGGAGTTTATAACTTCAAATTAACAGAGGGAGAAAACCAAACTTCATCCCAAAGAAGCCAAGGTAGGACAGAAAAGGGCAGAATTGTTCGGACAATTTGCAAGCACTGAAATAGTTCTCTAACTACAATAAGTATAAGCGGAGCAGACCTGCAGATTCCGCTCTGAAAGGTGAGCATCACACTGATCCCAATAGATACACCGGAAACACAGGGCACAGCGATGTCAGGTGCCACTCTCGCAATTCTAGACCAAGTGGCTTCTCTGTAAAGGGCCTCTGGAGAGCAAAGTCCCGTTCATAGTGCTTCGCAGCTCAGCTAAGAGTTCCCAACAGTTCCTATTTGGCTTGAACCCCATTACACAGCATCAAACACAAAACCACAGACAGCACCGCAAAGAGAGAGACGCACCAGCACCCGGGACTTCTCGGGTATTCTCTCAACGACCGACGGATCGAGAAGACGAGAATTTTGGAGAGAACATGTGATTACCAAAGTCACTAAGCTTGGTTTAAATGATAGAGAATCCAACACCAGACAACTACGCGGTCCAAGTTATGTTCAAATACACATGCGCCTCAAGGAAAGTGGATAAAAACCCAGGTCATTCTGTGGTTAATCAGTACTCTTTAGATTGTGAGAAAAGAACCGCTTTGGGAAAAATGCTTTCCCATTGTCATGAATCAAAAACTCAACTACAATGGAACTTAGAAAATAATTGAATAATGACACAAAAAAATTAAACATTGAAACTTGAGGGCAGCAGCCAAAGCTGTAGAGGCAGATTCATAGCTTCCAATGCTCACGCCATGTGGAGGGGACAGCAGGGCTGCCTGGTGAGCCACCATGGCATTTGACTGATCCGTAAGGGAGGTTCCCAGGAGAAGGGTTCCCTTCTCCCAGCAGTGCAAACCCAGCACCTCAGCTGCCACCCAAAGGTCATCTGGCACCGTGAGTATTCCTTCATTCCCTTGTCACCTGTGTGCTCTGTACCCATGGCGCTCTGTCCTAACTCCGAGGAGACAGGCAGCAGGCCGGCGGAATCCCTCCTCTGCAGCGGGGCTCGTGGCTGGTACTACCCCATGGTTGGGAGAGGACGGAGCACTCTTGAGTCTTTTCTTGCTGGCCCTAAACTTCTGAGATTCCCGGTATATCCTACGACTCCTCCCTCTTTGCTGTCACTCCGCAAGAGCAACAGAATGCAGAAGAGAGGCAGGCAGACCAGGCCCGACACCTTCAGGTGGCCCTGAGGGCGTCCAGCAGCCTTCCTGCCCTCTCCTGTCACCCAGGAAACTACTTCTCGCCCTTCCAGTGCCTGCCCACTGCTCCTCCACTTGGCTCTTTCAGCTGAGGACCTCCCCCAGCCCCCGGCCCACTTCACCTAGTGAAGTCCCAGTCCCTGAGCCCCAGAAGGTGACTGTATTTGGAGGCATTCTTTAAAGCAGTCATTTGGGTGGACCCTAACTCAACCACCCGGGTCCTTATAGGAAGAGATCAGGATGCAGACACACAGAGGGGCAACCCTGTGAAGACCCAGAGAGGAGGTGGCCTGTGTAAGCCAGGGGAGAGGCGGCAGGAGGAGCCTGGCCTTCAGCCTCCACAGCCCCGGCTGCGGGCTGGTTTAGTGAGATGCCGCCTGGTCTGTGGTATTTTCTTATGGTAGTTGATGCAAACTACAGGCCGAGCCTCCCTAATCCAATATTCTGAATTCCAAAATGCTCCCAGATCCAAAACCTTTTGTTTACCCACTTGCTGTCAAAAGTGGAAACTCCTACACCTGAACTCATGGGGTGGGTCTCTGTCAAAACGCAGTCATGTGTGGAAAATATCCTACAGAATTACTTTCAGGCTAAGGAGTACATAAAACATAAACAGGTTTGTGTTCACACTTGCGTTCCCTCCCCAAGATACCTCGTTAGCATATGCATATATTTCACAACTAAAAAAAAATCTGAACTCCAGAACACTTCTGGTCCCAAGCATTTTGGATCAGGGGTTTGCATCCTATAGCAATCAAGAGATCTGCAGACACCACCTGCCCCTGGCTCCACCCCCACCTGTACCTGTCCACATACCCGCTTCCTCCCTGGACTATAGAAAACTTTTCAAGTTCCTGGATAAAGCCAGCTCCTCCCCTCCGATTCTAGAACCGTCTCCCTCAGAGATCCCTCCCCTGCTCCTTGTTCTAGACCTTCTATGATCTTTCTTTCACATCACCAATTTTTCCTGCTCCAGTGAATTTTCCACATCAGTACACAAACGCCATATTAGTCTCCTGGTCCCTCTAAGTCACTGCCTGCATCTCTCCTTCCCAGGGTACAAGAGATCTGGGGGTGGCACTTCCAGCAACACCTATTTTCACCTTTACAGACTTGTCCCAAATATTTCTGGAAGGGCTTGGTACCAACCTGGGTTCCAACAGAGGACAAAAGACACACTCATGCCAGGAGAATGAGGAGCTGATCTCAGAGGCCACCCACAACAGCACCCCAGTGAAAAGCAAAAATAAGAAACCCGAGGAGCAGAGGTGCTTTGGGGATCGGTGGAGGTGAAGGAGTAATTTGGATTTGCATTCGAGTCACCTCTGATATTCTACTAGTCTAAGCAGAGAAATCGGGCTCCAAGCAGCTTTGCGCCGAGCGAGTGCGGAGCATAGGAACAGGCGGCAGACTCACAGGAGGGCACCCTTCTTGGTTTTGCTCTGTCACCCCTCAGTCCCTAAAAATGGGAGCCCTGAAGAGCTGCTCTGCAGTGCACCCGAGGCCCTCGTGTGGGACAGGACTGTTGGTAAAGATGTCCTCAGGATTTTCATTGTGTTCAGGTCTGTGGGAGAGCTTTGGAGGGTCAGCGAACTGTGATGATTAGAAACACCCAGTGCCATCAGAGGGACCCTGAGATCCTTCCTGCAGCAGCGAAGGCGGAGACGACGACGCTGGGGGCTGAGGAGCTCCAATGCGTGCGAGGGCTGGTTTTCAAATTCCATCGCTGTTTGTGGAATCTGTCAACACGTGGAAAGGTCCCTTGATGAGAGTCCTAGTTCTAATTGGAAAAATTTATATTTGGCCCTGGAATGGAAAGAAATCAAGGCCTAGTATTTTACAGCATCTAAATTGGATGAAAAGTTCAAGATAATAATGAACTTTTCTAAAGGGGGTGGGATACGTTTTGGCTTATAGAAATATTCAGAGAAGAAAATTACCCTTTAAGGAGGCAAGACAACGGAACGTAAGGAGACAACTGCGCTGGGTTATTTACACATTTCAGCACAAAAAAGTAAAAACAGCCAGGTGCACCGGTGCACACCTGTAATCCCAGAGGCTGGGGAGGCTGAGGCAGGAGGATCACAAGTTCAAAGCCAGCCTCAGCAACTTACCGAGGCCCCCAAGCAACTTAGTAAGACCCTGTCTCCAAATAAAAACTGAACAGTGGAACCGAGAGCTCCTTCCGCTTAGTCTTCATTTTTTCCAGCTTACCTGGCACCTCAGAGCCTGTAGAAAGAGGTTTTCTCAGTTAAAATTTGGTCTACAGAGAAGAATTAATTGAAGATGCCCACAGATCTAAATTTATGAGCACGGAATGTGACGTTAGTAAGACTAAAAGCAATTCTATCACCAAATTAAAAGTAAAAAGACCATATTGAAGAAAAAATGTCACATTGCAGAAAAGTATCAGAACACTCATGGGCCTGCCGTTATGGTGGTCCAAAGTGCTGGTCAGTAAATGGTGTTTCAGAAAATGCGTGGATTGAGTTGTCTTTAGCAGCTTCCTTCATCCTGGCAAGCAGCCCTGCTAGGATGGAGACCCGCCTTGTGCAGGGCTTTGGCCTGGGTGGCCGCCCTTCTCCCTGCAGCCGTCTCTGGGCGGTGGGCTCTGGTTTTCCTCCCACCCCTTCCTCTGCAGGCGGTCGCCCACCCTGAGGCCTCTGACTAGGGAGGCACCGTTCTCCCCCTCAGGCTCACTTCCCCCATTACCGATGACGGGCGTCACCTTATGCTCCCAGGGGCAGTGTTCCCCGTTGTTACCAACACATCCCGATCCGGCAGATCGCAGCAACCCTGGAGGGTGCGACGTGCCACGAGGTTCGGATCTGCATTTCCACGATGACCACAGACATTGAGAGTTCATGGATATCTTTTTGGACGAATGTCTATGCAAATCCCTTGTTCATTTTATTTTTGTTTTTGTTTTTATTTTAGAGAGAGAGGGGGACAGTGAGAGAGCGGAAGAGAGAGAGCATCAGTTTTATTTAGTTTTTCATGTGACTTTTGTTGCTCTGACACTTTATTGTGTACGTGGTGCTGCGGATTGAACCCACATCCCTGTGAAAGTGAGGCAAGCGCTTCAGCCCCTGAGCCAGCCCCCCAGCCACCTGGACAATTCTAAAACTCGGGTTGTCTGTTATTGAGTTGTAAGAGTGCTCTTTGTGCTCTGGATATTAGACCTTGTCACATATGTGCTTTCCAGACACTTTACTGTGTTGGAGGACTTCACTGTCTTCACAGTCATCTGAAACCTAAAAGGTCTCTATTTTGGTGAAATCTAATTTATCTATTGCTTCTCACGTCACCTGTAATTTAGAGTGGCATCTAAGAAATCATCACTCAGTCCAAGGCCATGAAGCTTCACCCCGGTTTCCTTCCTTGAACCTGAGAGCATCAGCTGGCCTCGTGCTTGGTGCGAGGGAGGGGTCTCTCTCCCACCGCGCCTTTGCTGTGCACGCGTAGGTGCAGAACAGACCCTTCATCGCTTGCTGAATGGAGTCGTCACCCCTTGTGAAAGTGAAGTGACCCTTGGTTGGGTTCCATCTCTGGGCCTCCAATTCCAGTTGTTCAGTCTGCTCCAGCGCCACAGATTCTTGACCAACGTGGCTTTGTGGGTCAGCCTTGAAGTTGCAGAGTGTGGACCCTCCGACCTGGTTCTTCTTAAAAATTCTCTTGCCTGTTGGAGGTCATCGGAATTTCCATATGAACCGTAAATTCAGCATGCCAGTGCAAAAGGCAGCTGGGAATTTGACAGCAATTGTGTTGAATATGTAGGTAAACTGGAGGAGTTGGAGGAGTGCTGCTGGGCTTTGGCGGGAGCAGAGTGGAGACTTTTCTGTCTCGCTGGGTCACCCCTCTCCTGGTCCTTCGGATATGGAGGGCAGAGTGTGTGAGTGTGTGTGAGTGTGTGAATGTGTGTGAATGTGTGTGTGTGTGCGAATGTGTACAAGTGTGTGTGTGAATGTGTGAGTGTGTGTAAATGTGAGAGCTGGAATGTGTGAGTAAGCGTTTGAATGTGTGTGAGTATGAATGTGTGTGTGTGAATGTGAGTGTGTGTGTGTGAGTGTGAGAAAGCTTTCTTGTTCTGCACCTATTGGTGTTCTGGTTGCCAGCAGCTTCTTCTAGTCCAAGATAAATGAGATTAAAACACAAAAAGAAAAACAAAAAGCCCTGAGCTCCCCAGCCTTCTCTCTACCTTTTAAAGTCCTGTGGGATGGAGGCTGGAGCAGTGGCTCGGTGGTTACGGCGCTTGCCCGGCATGCGCAAGTACACGGGTTCAAACCCCAGCACCCACTTACGCAACTAAGTGTTGGAGCAATGAAAGCCACGTGAAAAACTCAATAAAAATTGATTCTCTCTGTCTCTCTCTCACTGTCCTTCTCTCTTTAAAAAAAAGTAGTCTTGTGGGGTTTCTTGTTTGATTTTAGAGTTGTTTTCGGTTGAGCTCTGGGGAAGCACAGGAACGTGCACGTCTATTCCATCTTTCCAGAAGTGGAACTTCACCCTATTTTCTTTTGAAAGGCCCTTTTAATAGCCTCCCGACCTCATGGCCTCCCCCACACTCTCCGTTTGTTTCACAAATAGTGTTATTCTTTATTTTCACAGAGCATCCTAAATATTCTTACCTTAAAGTCCTTTTTTCAGACTGTTCTGTTCCTTCAACATCACCTGAAGTTAATTTATACTCTGATTATTGGTTTCATTGGTCAACATTCTTTTTTTTTTTTTCAGATATTCAAACTTTATATTTTAAAATTGCTTTCATTACAAATTTAAATCTGGGAAGCTCCTTTTGCCCCCATACAAAGAGTGCTTAAATATGTACAGCGAAGCAGACTCGTGTTTTAAAGACCACTATTAAAAAGATAAAAGATAAGGGCGGGAGCAGTGGCTCAGCTGTTGGAGCGCCTGCCTGGCATGCACAAGGACCTGGGTTCAAACCCCAGCGCCACATACACAACTGTGTGTCAGAGAAACAAAGGTCAGATGGAAAAATAAATGAAGTTGATTCTCTCTTAAAGAAAAAAAGGTAAAAGATAATATTCATAGGCATTAGCCCATCTTTTCTTTGTTTTGAGAGAGAATCAGTTTTATTTGGTTTTTCATGTGGCTTTCATTGCTCCAGCACTTCGTTGTACACGGGGTGCTGGGGTTTGAACTTGCTTCCTCATGCATGCCATGCGGGTGCTGTAACCACGGGGCACGCTATTGGAGAGTAACCCCTGATTTTGTAAAACACAGGTTCACATGTGACAGATCTTGCCATGAGGATGCCCCTTGGGCACTCATATTTCTGATGCCACGGGAGGGAAGACTGTGAATGAATTAGAAGTGGGCAGCTCTCCGCTTTGGAGACAACCAGTTCCCAGCTCATAAGGTTGGGGTGGTGTCTCGCTCACAAAAGGAGTTCCTCTAGTTCTGACCAGGGGCCAGAGCTCAGAATAGTTTACAGACAGATCATCAAGGCCAGGGATCAACACAAAATGCAGGAGGGGCCCTTCTGGCATGCCGGAGACCTTCATTGCTTCGGATTGCAAACCAGGGTATCACGGAAAATGGGAAACAATGGCTGTTATTCTTAGCATCAAATGTCTTCAAGGGCTGTAGAGTTCCGATTTTCAGGCTCCTCCTGGGGACAGGCTGTCTCTGCTCCAAACCCCCATTTCAGCAGTCTGCGGATGCCTACTTCATTGCCTGGTCTGCAGTGCGGAACATGGTTTTCATTGATGGCTCAGAAGCATGACCCTCTCTGTCTGCTCACAGACCCAGGGGACATGAGATTCATGAGGTCATGCCTGTGTTCTTCATTGTCCCATGATCACACTTACATATAAGCTTGTCACCCCTTTAGTGCCTGAATTGGACCCCTCAGACTCCTTTCTGATATGGGGAGACTCTTCTCTCCCCTCGCCCCTGACTTCCAGCAGAAGGCCTGGCTCTGTTCCTACCCTTGTGTTGCATCACGCCTCGGGACCCAGCAGGTCTGTGGCTCTGCCAGCACCCCTCTGTCTGTGCCTCCAGACTACAGAGAAGCCTGTTTTGTTTTTGAGCCCAGCTGTGTCCTATCACTAGTTTTTTGTGTAGTCTGTTGTTCTATGGTCACACCAGAGTCACTGCTCTCACATCAGAGCACAAGTCATAGCAACATCTGGAACAGAATCCAAATATCCTTCCTCTGTTTTTATTATTTTAAAAAACCTTCTAATTTTGCTCTATTTTATGGGCAGCTACCTTATATCCTTTTTGAAATAAAAGTCCAAATCAATAGCATATTTCTTTGATCTCATGTTTTATTCATTTCTGAAATAAGGGTGCACCCTGTTTTCAATGCCACTGGGAACTTTAGGTGTTTGGTGTCAACCACACCTGGCACAGCAGAAACCTCACTCACATGCACAGCAACCCTGGCAACGTAGAAGAGAGACTGATGGAGGACTCTGGAGTGGGCCAGACCCCACACCTCTGCATGCATGCAAGTGGTGGGGCAGGGCACCAAGCCAATTTCTGCTTTTGAAGTCACTGGTCTCAGTCACGGTTAGTGCAACCCCTGCCTCAACCTTATGTGGAAAATCTCACCAAGTAGTTTAAGGACATAGCCTCCTTTCTTCTTTTGCTTTGTGCCCTAGAGGTTTTCTGCTGGCCCCATTGGAATAGAGTAGCCAAGTTCTGACACCATCACACCCGACTCTCATCTTGGAGTGAAAGTTAGAGGTCCGAATGAGTCTGATCCTGTACCAGGCCTGCCTGGGGAGCACAGGCCTGAGCCAGCTCCAGGCTCCTTTTAGACAGTGCCCTGGAAAGACTGGTACAGGTGCCTTTTCTCTCCAGCCAGGCCCTGGCTTGGAATTCCACACTCAGGAGCAGCTCACAGGGTCAAGCTGGAAAGGCCCTGGGATCACACCCTTTGGTCCACTTTCACTCCTTGGCACTGCCCTGGGGAACCTGACAGAGAAAGGGGTTGGGATTTACTTACGAGTGTGGTTTATAAAACTCCAGTGTGGAAAATAAGGTGGGGATCTATCAAAGGGAGCATGGCTGAACACACTGTGGCACACAGTTTCCATAGAACTCCGCAGTAGCTGAGAATCATGCTTTCCAACTACCTTCAGTGGGAAAAAACCCTCCCAATTCAGTGTGTCAGTAAGGTCACACAACAGTTCATAAGGAGTAAATATTAGTGTTTTGCTATAGGACATATCAGAAAAATGACGGATGGAACTACAGAAGTATTGGCATTTGCAGAGTGAGTAAAGGTTTTTTTAAAGATTTCTCCGGCTTCTCGAAATTTATTACAAAGAATATAAGCTATTCTTAATTTATATGCCAGTTACAATAAGAAAAGTCACTTTCATTAAAACAACAATAATTGCGAGACCTACAAAAAGACCGCTGCAAGCAAGTGTACGAGAGACACCTGCCAGTGATGAAATGACAGCAACCACGGCCGCAGCTGATTGGCTGCTGAGGGGCGGGGGCGGGGCAGCGCACCACTTCCGGGGGCGGGGACTCGTCTGCAGCCGCGCGCTCCGGTGCAGGCGGTCTCCATGGCAACCGGCAAGGCCCCCGCTTGGCCCTAACGACGCCGCCGCTACCGCCGAGCCGGCCCCGCCCGCACAAAGACCTTGCGGTGACCGCCCCGGGCCGCCACCCGGCTCCGCCCCGCCCCGTCGGCGTTTGCACCTGCCGGAGGCCGCGCGCCGCCCGCGCCCCGAGCTGACCGGGAAGCAGTTCCGGGCGGGCGCCGCGGTGACTCATCGGCCTGGTCGCGTCCCCCAACGGGCCATCTTGGTCGCGGCGGAGCCAGCCTTGGAGGAAGCCGCCGAGCCCCCAGGTACGCGCGCCCGCTGTCCCCGCCCGCCCGCGGCCGCAGGTGCACCCTTTGTTCTCCCCCAGGAGCGCGCGGGCCCCGAGCGGCCGCGCCGCCCACGCGCCGCCCTCTTGCCGCCTCCGCGCCCCTTCCGCAGTGGGAACCGCGAAACGACGTCTGCTTATCTCCTAGGCCCGGAACCGGCCTCGCCTCGCACCCAGCCGCCCTGGCCCGGTGAGGTCTGCCGCGGGGAGCCGCCTCCTGAGACCCCAGGCCTGCCTGGCCCGCCCTGCATCCCTCTCGGCCTGCACCCGGCTCGCGTCCTGAGGCCTTAGATTCCGCTTCCCGGTTCCTGTGCGCCCACCCGTGGGCCCCAGCCCGTGGCTGAGCTTGGCCAGCATGGTCCAGCCGCAGACCTCCAAAGCCGAAAGCACGGCCTCGGCAGCTGCTGCAAACGCCCAGATGGATGACGTGATCGACACCCTGACCTCCTTGCGCCTCACCAACTCTGCGCTGAGGCGGGAGGCCTCCACGCTGCGCGCCGAGAAGGCCAACCTCACCAACATGCTGGAGAGCGTGATGGCCGAGCTGACCTTGCTGCGCACCAGGGCCCGCATCCCAGGGGCTCTGCAGATCACCCCGCCCATCTCTGCAATCAGCTCCAACGGGACCCGACCCATGACCACTCCTCCAACTTCTCTGCCTGAGCCCTTTTCTGGAGACCCAGGCCAGCTGGCCGGGTTCCTGATGCAGATGGACAGATTCATGATCTTCCAGGCCTCCCGCTTTCCAGGGGAGGCCGAGCGAGTGGCCTTCCTTGTGTCCCGACTGACTGGGGAGGCAGAGAAGTGGGCCATTCCCCACATGCAGCCAGACAGCCCCCTGCGAAACAACTATCAGGGCTTCCTGGCTGAGTTGCGGAGAACCTACAAGTCGCCCCTGAGGCATGCTCGCCGGGCCCAAATCAGGAAGACCTCTGCCTCCAACAGGGCGGTGCGAGAGCGGCAGATGCTGTGCCGCCAACTGGCTGCCACCGGATCTGGGCCCTGCCCGGTGCACCCGTCCTCCAATGGGACCAGTCCAGCGCCAGCCCTGCCCACCCGAGCCCGGAACCTTTAGGGAGCCGACACCCCCCTGGTAGCATCTACAGTCACCAGGTGGCATAGGCTCTTTGCCTGGGAGAAGAAATGTCCATACAACAGCATCACCCATTTGAAGACACCCCTGCCTGCCTCTCCGTCCCATTGGAGGTCTTCCTTCCACCCCTCTTGGTGGTCTCCCACCTCGCTGTGCTTCCTGTCCTGCGCTAGCTCTGTCTGCTACCCACTGCATGCTTCCTCTTGCTTGCAGCCCTCTACTCCAGTGATCACAACCCTGCCACTCCTGCACACCAACCCCACAGCTGCCCAGGGACCGTTTGGGCTGCCCCTCAGCCCCGCAGGGTTCACGGATGCTCCTACTGCACCCCTCTCTCCAAGCACTCTCAGCAGCTACCTGCCTGGTTGTCTTGCTCTTAGCAATGAGCTCTGGATAGAAAAAAGCAAGTTTGGCCAGGCTGGTGGCCTTGTGTACCTGGAGAGGGTCTGGCTGCCTGCCCTCAGCTGATGCCCAGCCTTGCCAAGACCTGGCATAGCCAGCAGGGGCCTGCTCCTGTAGGTGGACAAGTGATTGCTCTGAGGCAGTCTTCACCATGTTTGTGAACAGTCCAGAGCGCCCCACCGCTGCCACTGAGGACAGGACTGCAGCCTGAGGGAAAGCCTCCAGCAGACGATGGCACCAGGAGCCAGGGAATCCAGGACTTGCCCACTGAGTAAGGCTCTCATAGACCAGGAGTCTGGGCAGCTTGGTCAGGCTGCTGCAGGCACCGGTGCACACTCCCACAGCAGAGTGACTGCATCTGCTGCCCTGGATCTCCAGGGGGGAGCCCACAGGCTGCTAGTGTTCAGTCACTTTGTGTGGGCCTTGCCTAGCTCCCTTCTCCACTCAGGTGCCGCATGGCCTTCCAGCCACCCACACCATCTCCAGGTCTCCAAAGATGCCACGTGGCATGCCATCCCCATGTCTGGGCTGTTTGTCCAAGAACAGATAAACCCTCTGGTAAGGGGAGGCCCAGCCCCTCTGGGAAACATCATATAGCACTGAAAACAGGGCGTCGGCCTCTGGGTGCCACAGCCAGGGCCTGGGTGCATGAAGAACTACGGACTACCTCGGCCCTATTGCATGATGGTGCAGGACACGACACGCATGTCCCGATTGCGAGGCCATAGCCTTGGCTTCCACTCTGAGGTACAACCAAGAAGCTGTTTCTGAGACTTGGCCACCCCTTTGGACTCTGATGCTCCCCCCGCATTTCAATGCCAAATGAACTGTGTTTGACCACCTGGATGACAGGGGAGATGGGGCTTCTTCCCCTGTGTCCATCTGCTCCTGTCGGAGTGGTCCTGGCTTGCCACGGAAGGACTGCCTCTGCACACAAACAGACATTTGTGTCTTGGGATCCCAGAGGCTGGGGTCTGGGACCCATCCCCTCCTCCACAGGTTTGATGATGCTGGGAGAAGTGACTGCAGTTCTGAAGGTCAAGGGTGTGCAGTGCTGCTGGGGGTCACAGACCACAGCCCCGATCATTATGAACTCTTAGCCCAGTTGCCCTGCTGACAGCTGCCTGCTACAGGCTTCAGGTTCCCCTGGAGCGGCCCAGGCTGCTCAGGGGGGACCACGGTGCTGAGCGTGAATGGGGAGGACTCCCAGCATTCCACGGGGCAGGCCTGCCCAGGAGCGGTGTGGCCATCGCTCAGTCTTTGTGCTCAGTGCCCTTCCACTTCCATCGGCTGTGTTGGTGAGAGCTGGACCAGCTGAAAGGCACACGGCCTGGCCAGGGGAGGAGACCCAGCATGGAAACAGGGAACGTCTGCCATCTCACCAGCCCTGGCTCTGCCAGGCCCCTCTGCTTTAGGCCTAGAGTCCAGAGTTGGGCTCTGGACACGTCAGGCCAGCACCCTGCAGGCGAGGCAGGCCACTCTCCCTGTCCACGGCCGCTGCTGGGCCTTTGTGCCTGGGTTGGCCTTGCACCACTCTGCCCTTCTGCTGCACTTGTGACCTGATCGTGTCCTGCCTCTTGGTGCTTATGTTTGGGGACTTGGGACGAGAGCTGTTGTGCATTCAAGACCCTCTTGATAGCTCCCTGTGCCTTGGGGCCTGGAGCAAATGAGAGAGGCCTGGAAGAAGCGCATGTTGATGGTATCGAGGGGCCCACTGTGGCTCCAGTGCAGACATCTCAGTCCCCAGCCCCACACAGCCCCAGAGGGAGACCACAGTGACAGGGGTGGGTCAGGCTGAACAAAGTAGGGAGGGAGGTGCTTTGTACATACTTTGAGGTTATTTCTCTTAATTTTAAGAAAACAAGTAACAATTTACAGAAGGGACAGGACTGGAGTTAACAGTGCATATGAGGAGGTTTTCTATTTCTTGTGTTGTTGACACTTTGGGACGATGTTGTGACTGCTCTCTGGGCTACATGATACCCCATCTGGTAAGTGAGCATCGTTCATTCCAGGGCAGTCAGCGATGAGCTTTGGTAGAGGGTGACTTCTGGCCTAGTGTGTAGTGTGACCTTGGGATTACCTTTGTGTCCTGAAGCGTTCCAGTGACTTCTAGGAGCCAGCATTGGCCCCGAGTAAGTATCTGGCAAGGTGTGAAAAATACCATGTGACGGTGTGCCAGGGCCAGCCGGACGTGAGCCTGTGGTCACGGAAACAGCCTGACCTGGCGCTCGGCCTGCAGGAAAGTGGCTTGGGAAGCTGGCACAGGCTGAGGTTAACTCAGGGAGCAAGCCGGGACTGGACAGGAGGGTGCACAGTGATGCAGGGTGCACAGTGACGCAGGGTGTTGGGTGGAGGGGGAGAGACCCTTGCAGCCCTGTGCTTGGAAGGCAGGTGATGGGCTCCTGAGCCAGGAGCAGAGCCCACTGTGAGGCCAGTGGAAGGTTCCCGGGGTGGGGTGGAGTGGGGAGGCCCTGGTCCCTGGGAAGGGCACTTGGCAGTGTTGTCTCAGGGGGACCACGTCAGGTGTGGCAGGGCTGGCCCAGCACAGGGGCATCGGTGGAGGGGGGGAAGCCCAGCCACTCACTTAGCGTCACTGACACCTGGCAAACCAGGTCTTCCCGTTCTCCATGCAGACCTGCACAGAATGGTGACTTTGGGAAATCGAGAGGAAAGAAGAAAGTACGATTGACACCCAGGTGCCCTCCTTGAGCTCCGCCCTGCAGCGTCTTTGCATTTCACTAGTCACCGCACTGCCTTCTGCGGCTGTTGTCACTGAACGCATGATGGCGTTTCCCGTTACGCTGACTGTATTTGAGAAGGCTGTGGACCCACAGCAGTGCCGAGCGTGGAGGGAGGAGTTGAAGGTCCGCACAGGCTGTCCCAGGGTCTTGTCACTGTGAGACGTGGGGGTATTGAATTAGAGAAGGTGGAGACCTTTGAGGCATTTAAACTTGACAAAATGGCTTCCAGAAGTTTCCGAACCCATTTCCACTGCCACCAGCAAGGTGGCATCTTGCCGGTGTTGGGTATTGTCATCCGGCCGAGCATTTGCTAATCTGATAATGAGAAAATGGTATTATGTTTTCGTTTGCATTTCTTGAATTTCCAGCTCAGTTGAACGTCTCCACCCAGCAGCTGTGTTTCCTCTTGTGGGTTGTCACTGTCCTTTGCTGCCTCTGCTGGGGTCTGACAGTTTGTATGAGTTCATTACGTATTAAAGGTACCGACCTAGTGTGCGTCCTCGTTGCTGCGGTCGAGCCAGGCGGTGCTGCGTGGTGCGTCTCAGCGCTGCCCAGGGCCACAGCACAAGGCAGGCAGGTGCACTGTGTCACCTTCCTGGCTGTTGGGAGCCCCTGTCACAAGGTGCTGGGGCATGCCTGTCGAGCTAGTCACAGGCTCTGTGGATGGGCAGCCCTCGCACTCCGGTCGCCAGGTTCCTTGGCCTGCTAAGATCATTGAGGACCCTGAAGAGTGCTCTCTTATATTGGTCTCTCTAGCAGTATTTACCCCATTATCAATTAGAACAAGGTTTAGAAATATGATCTTAAAAATAAAACGAAGCTCGTGATCTGTCAGTGTAAATCCCAGTGTCACTGAAAGCTATTTTCCAGAGCAAAAAGTGAGGAAGGGTGGCATCGTACATTTCTGCAGACTTCCTCACTCTCCCGTACCCACTCCTGAGCATGGCCCTTGGGATCATGGGCCATGAAACCTGGAAAGGTGCCCCGAATGCTCGGGCCGGAGGGGAAGGCTCATTGTATCTTAGAATTTTAAGAGCAGTTCTACCTCAGACACCCACTCAAGGGACGGGGAGAGGTGGTCCTGCCACAGCACGTGTCCCCTGTGGCTGTAACTTAAGGCCCTTCCCCTCCTAACAAGCACCCTTGGTCACTTGGCATACAGTGTGAGACAAGGACAGTCCTGAGGTGGACTCAAGCACATCGCGCCCCCCTCCTGTGGGAACTCGCCTGCTGCAGGCCCAGCTTCAGGACAGTGAGCCCGGTCCTGGCCGCACCTCGCTCGTGAGCCCTTGGGCCCTGCATTCAGATGGCCTAGGGCTCTCATTTTAGGTGTTTCCACCAGATGATGAGAACAATTAATTCTAAGATTCCCCAGATCCTAGCAACAGCTGCAAAGCTGGGAAGGCATGATGGCCTTCGTGATGTGCAGGGTGGGGGCGATGTAGAGGGGCCCCACTGTCCCAGTGTCCCAGGCTGGTGGCCCCTTCCTCCAGCCAGCAGACAGCCTGGACCTGCGGTTTCCACCACATGGGTTCTGTAACTGATGGCCACTTGGGAATTGGGTAAAAATCTGTGTCCCTGCTGGCTGTCCTGTTGCCTGGCTGTTGTCTTCTGCTCAAGGTGAGCACGCATGGTGACCTACTGGCTGTGCTCAGATGGCTGGTCCAAGGGACTTACAAGGACCCGGACCCTGCCCCTGCCCAGCCTTAATGGTAGGGCAGTGGAGCTGCGAGCCCTGCCCAGCGCCATGGAGACCAGGGTCGTGGGGAGGAGCTGGGCCTCTGCCTCAGTGGCTGCCTGACTCATGCTCCTCTGGGCTTGTGTCCCTCCTGTGGCCTGAAGACTCCCCAAGGAGACTCCATCTCTAGCCCTGCTATCCCAGCCCAGTAATCTTAGTGTCACCCTGGCCGTTCCTTCATCCCGGGTCCAGCCCGTTCCCGAGGCGGCTGGTACTTCACAGTTCTCATATCAGCCGGGGTCTCCTTTCCCACCGCCACCCCATCCCAGACCAGGAAGGGCAGTCTTGCCCTCGCCTTGCCCGTGTTCCAGGGCTAAGACTGGGGTCCGAAGCTGCTGCTCGGAACAACTCGGCTGCCTAGAGTCCCCTACCCAGGCTCACACCTACTGAAATTTGTCACCTTATGTTGCTACCGATCTATGTCCACCCCCACCCAACTGTGCTCCTTGATCGTGAGTTGGTTCTGCCCACCGTGTCCCCAGCACCTACCCCAGGCCTGGCAGAGAAGCTGCCCAGGGTATTGCTGGGGGAGCAGCAGTCCGCCTGTCACACAGCCAGCAAGACGACGCTCCAGTGAGCTCCGCACCCATTTTTCTGCTTTCATCTTTCCTACAAAATGGGGTCATGTGCACAGCGCTCAGCAATCCCTTAGGGTGCCATGAGGGTCCGAAGGCCACGGCGCAGCCCCGAGCTTGTGATTCTCGCGCAGACAGCGCTGTGAAGTTCTGGGTGGGCCACTTGGCTGAAGCTTGAGGTACCCAGTCTACAACTTGTCAGGCAATGCTGCAGGCACAGGTCCCCTAGGGAAGGTGTCTGTGTCTCCGATGTCCTCAGGCAGGGCTGTGAGCGTTTGTGTGACCACCTGACAGCGTATGTGGCAGTTGGGGTGCTTCTCGGGGCCCATGATCTGCCGTCTCCAGCAGTGGAGGCCTTCGGTCCTGCGGAGCAGAGCGGCTTTTCACGCGTTGGAGATACTGACTGAGCGCTGTTTTGTAATGTTGCCATTTGCTGTAGACTGAATGTCTCCCAAATTCCTGTATGGAAACCTTCACTCCCAATGTGGTGGCTCGAGGAGGTGGGTCCTTTGGGAGGTGCTCAGGTCATAATGGGGGACCTCAAGAACAGACACAGCAAGAAGACAGCCAGCCTCTGACACCAGGGGCAGCCCCTTGCCAGACACCACATCGGCCAGCACCTGGATATTGAAGTTCCCAGTCTCTGGACAGTGAGAAATGAGTGTTTGGGCCACCCAGTACGTGACAGCTCGTTGCCACGGACTGAGCCAGAGGCCGTTGTGCTGAAATTGCTCCATTTGTACAAGTTCTAAAGTTGACTCTCTTGCATTTTCCAGCTAAGCACATCTCCTGCACATAGTGGTATTTTCCGTGACTTTGACGTCCTGTCCGTTTATTTCTTCTCCTCCTGGTTGGCAGAGGCAGCAGACACCCTGGCCTGCTGGCCCGCTAGTGGTCCCGACACCGCCCTAGGCATGCTGTCGTGCCGCTCTGTGCTGCCTTGGGCTGCTCCCCGCTGCTGGAACTGAGTGCGCGGGGCCCTTTATCATGAACGGAGCCCTGGCTAGCTCACGGTTCCCGGTGGGAAGCCAGTGCTAAGACGCGGTGGAGGGCATTGTGCGGGGCGAGCAAGCCCTCGGTGAAGTCGCTGATGCCATGGGGGGTCTCCCTCACGACCTTGGCCAATCCTGATTACCTCCCAAAGGCCCCTCTCCAGCAGTGTTTGGGGAGTTTCCGGAGGGGGACATTCAGCTGCAGCAGGTGTCTATGCTGAACCCGTGCTCTTCCCTCTTGCTGTTTCTAGAAAGCGGCGTTCTCCTCCCTCACCCCCACTTGCTCCTCCCCCAGCCTCGAGGGCCTCCTCCCCCATGGACAGACTCCATGTGGTGGGAGGCTGGTGTGGGTTCTGCTGCCTCCCGCAGCCTCCCCACCCCAGGCGGAGGGCCCTCTCTGGGCCCCCTGCCCTCTAGACCTGGCTTTGCCACTTCACCATCTCTTTCGGTTGTCCTAGGTTTTAGGACTTCTGGACGCAGCAGTGGAAGCTTCTGGATTCCAAAGGTTATTGTTAAAACCAGACAAAGCTTCCAGCCATCCTGTCAGACCTCAGCATTCTCACAGATGGTGGGCACTCACGTCTGTGAGCTTCCAGGAGCCATCCGGGCACAGACGTCTGCACCCCAGGAGAAGCTGTGTGATCTCCGTCACGCACCTGCTGCAGCGTGCTGAGCTTGGCTTTTCCTGCTGACTCGAAATTGCGAGGGCCAAAGCTAAGAATGAAATGCAGTAGGTCGGCTAGGTTGTGAACTTGGAGAGCAGCCCACAAGCCAGCAGCTACCTCGCCGGAAGGGGTTTCAGAGACACGCGTCCTGCTGGAGCCAATGTTTCACATCCAGAAGGTTCTTCACCAAACCTGTTTTGTTCTGCAGGGCAGAAACGGGATTGCATGTCCCAGCCCCTTCTGCAGCTATGTGAGGCTATGTGGCCCTCTGTGCTGTCCCCCTCCCAACCATTTGATTAATGCCCAAGGCCACTGTGGCGATCTGGTAGTGAAGGTGGCAGATGCGTAGGGTGGAGTGGCTTGGGTCCCTGCATCACCGACTGCAGGAGAACTGTCTGTACGCAGGACACCCACTCGACCAGGTTGGAGTCCTTACACAGTTAGCACCTCTTGCAGAAGCCTGGGCTGCAGCCCTGTCTGCCGGAGGGAGGGCCACAAGGCCTGGTGGGGAGCACTGATTCTCCTTATGGGCACAAGCTTGGAGGAGCAGGAGTTGAGGACCCCCGAATAGGCCAAAGTCACCTCTGAGAAGGGGACAAGAGCATTTTGGTTGCCTACTGGGTGCCTGCCTACTTGGCCAGTGGACTCCCTCCCTGCCTGTCCAAGGCCTTCTAGGGAAACTGAGGCAGCATGAAAAGCCCCATTCCAACCCAAGTCTTGTGATAAAGTTGGAAAGAATTCAGATATGCCACTCAGAGTAACAGGAATGAGTTTATTGAAGGGACAGGAAAAAGGGAAGGGGGCATCTCAAGGGAGAGAGTGGGTCCTCTCAGAGAGGAGAGGGACAGTGTGCCCCTCCTGCACTCCAGTTTTATTGGGGATCCCAGAGAAGTTTCTAGAGAGTCCTGCCCAGGTTCACCTCGTGACTTTTGATTGACAACAAGATGACATCAGCTTTAAAGTCCTCACTGCTGTGACAACTCTAGGTCACCTTGGCCCATGCTGACTGGGTTCTGCTCAGATTCTTCACCATACATTCTCACAGTTTCTGGTTGGGAGCAATTATCCTTATCTCCTTGAGTTTCAGGATCTGGGCACAAAGGTCTCCCCTTCAGGGCAACTTGGGTTCCTCCTGGTAGCACTGTTTGGAGCCTGCGTTTCCTCTGCCGGTACTTCCTCTGCATTCCTTGCTGAGGAATGTGACGCAGCTGTCCACTTAGGCCAGGCAGGGCTGCTTCTCTTAACCTGTGTTCCCACCACTCACAGCTGTCTGTCCCCTAACACTGTGAGCAGGGCTCAAGGGCGTCAGAGGGTGAAGCGGACTGCCCAGGCGAGGGGCAGCCAGTAGCCACCCTACGTCTGCAGTTCCCAGATGTATGGGAGTGAGACCCCACGCTCTGGAGCCTGCTGCTTTGAGGAAGGCAGATGAGGCTGGGGGCTACAGCGCTGCACATCAGAGCACTGTGGCATGACCCCCACCAGCTGGGGGATGGCCAGGAGAGGATGTCAGGGACCAGTGGTGCCTGGGAGGGCCCAAGGTGTCAGCGGATGCCCTCACTGTCCTCACACTCAGCAGTGGGTACAGTTGGAGAAGCCACCACCTGCTGGGAGCCCTTGCTCTGGGCTGAACTGCCCCAATGCCTGGGCAAATAGGACCTGGCAAAGCATGAAGTCGGGTCAGGAGAGGGCTCCCTACCTGCTCCAAGTCTCTGCAGGGCCGCAGGGAGCTCTGGCCACAGCCCCGGACTGTGGGAGCTGAACGTTCTTTAGAAACCGGCAGGGATTAGTCTTAAACAGAAGAGGCCATTCTAAAGATAGAAGTGACAAGGAAAGCTTGGAACCTGGCCACGGTGTCAGGAAGGGGTCCCCTGCCTGGCAGCAAGGGGGACAGATTCCATTTGAACTGGGTTTGGAGGAAATAAAACTGTTTCTATTTATACTCCCCACAAGTTGAGATTCTGCAGTGAACCAGCTCCATGAGGTACAGTTAAGGTATCAAATGCAAAAACCAAACGCCAAGCTACCAGGCTGCTCGGTGGCGGTAGCGAGGAAGTGTGGTTTGCTGGATGCTGAAGGAGCCTTCGGGGACCTGGAATACAGCCTGGCAGATCAATGGCACCCTGGGTGTGCCAGCTCCCAGCAGCCTGTGGAAGCACTAGGCAGCACCCATCCGCTGCCCACATACTGAACACCCAGCAGACCTGGACACGAGCGGACCTAGGCCACGGACTTACTCTTGTGGAGTAGGGACAACCACCCAGAGCACAGCACACAGGGCAGCGGGCCAGGGTGGGCGAGAGTGGCGTTGCAGATGTGGGGTCAGGGAAAGACTCCCTGGAGGCTGGCATCTGAACCGAGGCCTCCAGGCTGCAGGGGACTCAGCCTCAAATTTTGCCGGTGATCTTGAGAGCATGTTACTACAACCTGTGTTTAGCCTTGAAACCATTAGTGGCTTAGACTCAAAGAAACGGTGTCTTCAGTTTGGGGATGTAGTGAATATTCAGTTTTATATTTTTTATAAAAGTAGCTTAATATTGCCAGGCACAGTGGCACATGCCTGTGAGACTAGAGGCTTGGGAGGCTGAGGCAGGAGGATCACAAGTTCGAGACCAGTCTCAGCAACTTAGTAAGGCCCTAAGCAATTTAGCAAGACCCTGTCTCAAAATAAAATCAGCTGAAGCTGTGGCTCAGTGGTTAAGAGCCCTGGTTTTAATCCGTGGTACTCTCCCCTCCAAAAAAATTTGCTTAATGTAATGATTTCACAGTATTTTGTTAAACGGAGGTCTTTTCTTTCTTTCTCTTTGGTTTTTTTTTCTGCTATGATCAAAAGACCTCACAAGATCAATTAGAGGGGGAAAAGCTTATTTGGGGCTTGACGATTTCAGAGGTCTCAGTCCACAGACGGCACTCTGTTGCTCTGGGTCTAAGGTGAGGCGAACACCATGGTGGAAGTGGGTGGGGAAAGCAGCTCAGGAGGTGAAACCTGGAAGCAGGAAGAAAGCTCTCTCTCCAGGGACTGGATACAAACTCCCCCGGTGACCCACCCCACCTGCCTCCAGCCACTACCCAGTTATCCAATCAGTGGATCAGCACACTGATTGGGTTACACCTCTCAAAACCCAATCACTTCACCTCTGAAAATTCCTGCATTTTCTCACACATGAGATTTTGGGAGGTGCCTCATAACTAAATCATAGCAGGAAATACATAACTTCTATTGTTCCTCCCTGGCTGGTGATTCATTTACATGCACTATCAATCTATCAATCTATCATCTATCAATCTATCAACCTATCATCTATCAATCTATCAACCTATCATCTATCAATCTATCAACCTATCATCTGTCAATCTATCAATCTATCATCTATCAATCTATCAACCTATCATCTATCAATCAACCTATCATCTATCAATCTATCATCTATCAATCTATCAACCTATCATCTATCTATCAATCTATCATCTATCAATCTATCAACCTATCATCTATCAATCTATCAATCTATCAACCTATCATCAATCTATCATCTATCAATCTATCAACCTATCATCTATCTATCATCTATCAATCTATCAACCTATCATCTATCAATCTATCATCTATCAATATCTATCAATCATCTATCATCTATGTCTATCGTCTATCTATAGCTATCATCTATTATCTATATCTGTCATCTATATCATCTATCTATAGCTATCATCTGTCATCTATATCTGTCATCCCTCTATAAATATCATCTCTCATATTCCCATGCCTATCATCTGTCATCTCTCTGTCATCTACCTGCATCTCTAAGTTTCTAGAACTCTCAGCTGTAGTTTCTACACTGTGAAAGGCCGGAGCCGGTGTAGAGCGCACGTGTTGTAACAAGTACGCGCACCGTGTAAACCCCACCAAAATGTGGATGCGGAGCATTTCATTGCTCAGAAAGTCCCCTCGGGCCTCCGCTTGTCACCTCTTGCCACCCTGCCAGGTGTTTCCAGGCCCAGAAGTCAGGAGCGGGCGCTGAGCGTGGCTGCGGCTGTGGCACGAGGGCTTCTGAGGGCGCCGCAGTCTTGGTCTTGGTGGCTCCTCGTTGCTAAGCACCCGTTCCACAGACGCGCTGCCCAGCCGTGCACCCAGGCGGGAGAACTCGCCTGCAGAGCCTCCCCTGCACCGCAGCATCTGTGTCCTCCCAGGGAGGGCGGCGGGTGGCTCCGCGGGAAATGGGAAGCTCTTGTCTCGAAGGCTGCAGTGCCCCGCGTGTTCCTTGCCTGTGAGGCCCCGCGAGGCCGCTCTCGCCTCCCTTGGCAACCACGGCAGGTGCGCACCTCTGTGGGGTCTTCGGTACGTTCCTCTGATCTCACCAGCCATTGACGTCTCTGCTTTCTTCCCCAGCATTTTATGAAAACTCACAAACGCCCTGGATTCTCCACTTAGACTCTGCAGTTGCCACTTTGTTCTCTTCATTGTGTCTGTCCGTCCTTCTACATCCTGCTTTTTATGCATTGTGAGGTCTTGACGTCAGGACACTTCACCTGGACGCATTTCAGCTGCCTTTTACGATCAGAATCCACCCTTGTTTTCTGGCGCAGGGGGTGTTAATTTTTGCAGAGAGACATCCACCCTGTTAGCCAAGGCCCCTGTCCACAGAGGGAGCACCGCCTCACCCAGAAATTCCCAGAGCAACTCCCTGGGTCCAAGCCCTTTGTTGCTGCCCAGGATTCAAAGATACTGTGATGTCGTCTTTAAAAAAAAATTTAAACTTCTAATAGTCACAGTAGGTCAATGATTCATCTCAAAGGAATTTTTTTGTGTGTGTATGCTGTGGGGCAGTGGGATGTTGAAGTTTGTTTTCTCCCATATGGAAGCACCCACTGGTTCACAGCCAGTTCTCGACAGACTTCCTGTTCTCCACTACATTGCTCTGGCGACTGAGATCAAGTGGCGAACACAGCCAGGCTCCTGCCTCCGCTGTCTTGTGATCTTGTGTGTTGTCATGCCAGCGCCAGGCGACTCACAGGCCTTGATCTCGGGGAGTGTGAACCCTCTAAGTATGCTCCTCCTTTCCAAGACGTCTCCATCATCCCAGCCCGTGCTGGCCAACAGAGCTGACACCGGACTCATGCAGCCGCTTGAGTTTACCACAGTTCAGCAAAGTTAAAGACTCGGTTCCTCACCTTGCAAATGCACAGAGAAAGTTCCATGGTGCTGTGCTACTTTTAGTCCTTTGCAATCGCAAGTAAATTTTAGAATCATTTTATCCATTTCTACAAAAAAACAAAAAACAAAAAACAAAAAACCCTGCTGGAGCTGATTGGGAAAACGCTGAAGAAGAGATCAAATTAGGACAGATCTCCGCAGGATGAGTCTCCCGAGACTGCAGGCTCTCCCCATTGTCTTTGGGACGTCAATTTTTCTTGGCCATGTTTTGCAGTTTTAGCACTCCTGCACAACTTCGTAAATGGATTACTGAGGATTTCGTGGTTCTTGGTGCTGCTGTAATTGGAATGTTTATTAAATTTTATTTTGCATTATTTGTAGCTCAAGTATAAACCAAAGCTGATTTTTGTATTTGCTTTGCTCCCTTGGCCATGCTGGACCCCCTTGCTTGTTCTCTTCCCAAACTGCTTGGGATTTTCTATGAGCAGTCACATTGCCTGTGCACTGTCTCCTCTGCCTTTCCCTCAGTCTCACCGCTTGTGAACTGTCTCCTCTACCCTTCTGTCAGTCACACTGCTTGTGAACTGCCTCCTCTACCCTTCTGTCAGTCACACCACCTGTGAACTGCCTCCACTGCCCTTCCCTGTCACACCGCCTGTGAACTGTCTCCTCTACCCTTTTGTCCATTCTCATCTGTGTCTGTCAGTGCCCTCTGCTCTTTTCCTAGCCTTTTTGCTGCTGAGGTTTCCAGGGCCCCGTGATGCAGGTGTCCTGCGAGGACGCAGTGGGTGATTGCTGACCTGCAGAGGGCAATGCTCGGTGCTTCACCATTAGGGACGATGCCCTTGATCAGGTTCAGAAAATTTCCCTCTGTCTCTGATAGCTGAGTTGTTTTTTGTGTTGTTCTATTTTGTTTTTTCAATCATGAATGAATGGAGTGTGAATTTTGTTCAATGCTTTTTCTGCATCTACTTGAATGACCATTTTATTCTGTAAATATGGTTAGTGTAGTGAATTAAACGGATAGATTTCCAAACACAATCTGGTATCTGAATGCTCTCCCTGTTTGGACTGCACCTTTTCTTTTTTAGAGAGAGGGATAGTGAGAGAGAGAATCAATACCTTCCGTTTTTCATGTGGCTTTCACCGCTCCAACTCTACACTGTGTACATGGTGCTGGGGTTTGAACCCGCGTGCCCGCACATTTCAGGCAAGGGTTGCAACTGCTGGACCTACCACCCTTGTCGCTCCCCCCTGGGTTCTGGAGCGGGGAGCGGGTGGAACGGCCTCGGGGGACCTTAGCCGTTTCTGGGGGGCCAGCAGGACACTGGGAACCAGGCACCGGCAGGACAGGGCTGGGCACCGGGGGAAGAGGAGTCGCTCCACGCAGCGTTCCTGTGCGAGAAGCGGGCAGAACAACCTTAGCAAGTCGTCCTCCGAGGGGCCGAGTTAAGACAGGGATGGGGTGAGGAGTCGCTCCCCGCTGCACTCCAGAGCGAGGAACGGGTAGAATGACCCAGCAAGCCTGAGCCATCCTCTGCGGGGCCAAGTTAGGAAGGGTTGGGGAGCCGGGAACAAGGGGGCGAACACTGGCGGCTGGAACACGGGACCTGCATCTTCTACCACTGCTGATCTCTCTGACGTCTCTGCTGCTGCTGCTGCTGCTGCTCTGACTGCTTCTGTGCTCTCTTCCTTCAGGACGCGGCCGCTTGCTTTCTTGCTCTTCTCTGGCTACTGCTTCTCCTTTGGCTGCTTGCTTCTTGGGCCGCTCGCTTCTTTTGGCCGCTTGCTTTACCTGACTAGCTGCTACTCTATTTATCCATTACAACAGCCAATAGGGTACAATGCAAACACCTTTCTCCAATTGCAACAAATGAGTGGCCGAATAGCTTAGTCATGCGGTCAGGCAATTTGCTAATTACAAGCCAGCTGGACCCCTTAGAGCTGTTTACCACCAATTATCCTACAAGCCAGCTGAGCCTCATGTTCCCAACAACCCTGGCCCTGGGCTGCACCTTGATG
>PVKS010028905.1:0-25576 GCA_004027875.1 Aplodontia rufa
TAAATAAAGTTGTTTCTCTCTTTCTCTGTCTCTCTCACTGTCCCTCTCTCTTTAATAAAAAAAAAATCATAACACTGTTTTATACCCATAAATGCATACAACTTTAATATGTGAGAAAAAATGTTTAATGTTTAAAAAATAAGAAATGTTCTCATAAGCTGACCACGGTCTCGTGTTTGCTGGTCACTGGACCTCTCTTCTCTACACAAACCTGCATGGGAAGTCATATGAAAACCAGCAGGTCACTTGGCAAACAGGATGGCTGAGCAAGAGGAATTATGTGGGCACTCTTCTTCCCTCCCCCCACATTCTGGGGACTGCACCTGGGACTGGCACATACAAGTGTTCTACCCCTGAGCTACATCTGCAGCCCTTTTTATTTTTATTTTGAGACAGTATCTTGCTAAGTTGCCGGACTGACCTTGAACCTGCAATCCTCCTGCATTAGCCTCCCAAGTGGCTGGGATTATAGGCATGCACCACTGCAACCAACATTATGTGGATACTCTTAATGGTTCATGTTGGTCTTGCTGGCCTGTGTCTTTAGTTTGACTCTGGGGCCTGGTGAGCTAAAAAAAATGACATTACTTTACTCCTTTCTAAACTTTGCTTCATCAATTCTCCCATTGATTGCTACTGTCTATACAATGTATTATCTGACCTGGACCCATACCTGCTTTCTAAAGCAAAGATGCTTGACCATTTTTGTACCACAAGACTCTTTGGCAATCTGATGAAGCCTTGTAGAACCCCTTGCACTTTTTTGGGGATCACTTTTTTGGGAATAATATTTTAATTATTATGTAAAAAGTAAAATTCATGAGACTGCAAAGGAAACCAAATTTGGATGATATTACCCTGTAACTTGTGATATTACAACATATTTGCTTCTTTACTGCAATATTAATTAAAATGATCTTATTAGCCAGTGAATTAGTGCAGGGCTTCCCAGCTGGGCAAGGTCTGGACTTTATGGGGTGCCCCCAGGGATTCCGGCATCCAGCTCCTATGGCACGCAAGCCTGTTCCTGTCAGTGAGTTGGATGGCCAATTCAGGCTTCACCTTCAGTATTTGCTCTCCCACACTGTGTGGCTTGGATTAGATGCTCAGAAAATTTTGCTAAAGTTTTGTCCCACTGTATTCCCTGTGGTGTGCTCTACTTTGGTGACAATCTCTGAAATCCTTCCTTTTACCTCTTTGACACATCTGGTCCTGATTCTCTTGAGTAATAGACTTTCCTTCCTTCATCTCTGAGAGACTATGAGCTCTCTTCATTAAGCTGTTCTGTCCTGAACCAGAGACCCCATCCTCTCTTTATTTATCTGAAGAATCTGAAGGGCTCACCAGATACACGGCAACAAGCAGGGTTCCTCTCGGTGAGTCTCCATGTAACTCTGGAGGCTGGAGTGTTGAGAGCTGAGGATAGACTGAAAATTAAGAGGTCAAATCCTTAGAGAAACTTTCCCAAATCACCTTTCTAAAGTGAATCTCCTCCTCCCCTCCGCCACTCATGCATTAGTCAACCTGAGCTATCGTAATAAAATACCATAGACTGGGGGCTCACAGAGCAGACATTGATTTTCTCACTGCTCTGGAGATTAGAAATCCAAGATCAGGGTACTGCATGGTGTTTCAGATGAGGCCTCTCTTCCCGGCTGGGAACCTCCCAGAGTTCCCATCTCCAAATCATGTTGTGGGTTGGGGTTTCAATATGTGACCGTTGGGGGGATACAAACATTCAGCCCATAATACCTCCAAAGCATACCATTCATTCTTTGTTTCAGTCTCTTGTTGGCTTTATTCATAATACATAATCCTGGTCCTTACTTCTTCTGTTTACTCATTTCACGTCCATGTCCCCAGCTAGGGTAACAGCTCAGTGAGGACAGAGACACAGCCTTTCCTAACATCAGGTCTCCGCCACCCAGGACACAACATGTGGCATATTATAGATGCCCTGCAACAGTTTTTGGTTGAATTGAATGGAGTAATTTCTCAGACATACTCCTTGCTTGCATCTTAGGTTAAAGACTCTAGTAGGTGTGGAACTTCCTCTCCGTATCTCTCCTTATTGCAGAATAGAGATGTACAACAACGTCTGCCTGCCACTTGCCAATACTCCATTTTCTCCTCCTCCTCCTCGATCCCAATGTGATTATTTCTGCTTTTACATGGTTTTAGTCCGTGAGACATGATTAATCACAGTTGTTATAATAATTCACTCCTTTGTGCTCATGTGCTCTTGATGCATTTTCAAATTCCTGAATATTTGATCGTGTACTTAAAGAGATTAAAAGATTCAAAGGAAGACTACATAAGTGAGCAATGATTACAAAGCAATGTCTCACAGTAGCTACAAAAACGTCTGCAGTTCCCAAGGGACCATCTCCAGCTCACTTCCCTGACCACACATCTACAGATAGCTCTCCAGATTCTAGTGTTGGGTGTGACTTCTTTAGTATTTCATATATTGGCAGCAAGTTGTATACAACTCTATGTCAAGTTGTAATGTTCCCTAACATTATTGCAATGACTGTATGCTACTTTGTTGCAAGAGCACAATTTACAGACCTTTCTAAATGTGCTTGCTTAACTGTTTAGAGTTTGCAGCCCGCCGCCTGCATAGCACTGTACTGGTCTATTGACTGTCAGTCTTCCCATGCTGGAGAATGCCTCTGTTGATATTTTGGCTTCTTCTATTGATAAAGTCACGCACCACATCACTGCTTCAGCCAATAATGGACTGCGCATGTCCATCGTTTTGGAGGTGCTGTAATAAGATCACTGGGTGCAGTAGTACATGCCTGTGATATCAGCTACTTGAGAGGCAGGAGGAGGATCACGAGTTTGAGGTCAGCCTCAGCAACTTAGCAAGGCACTGAGCAACTGAATCAGACCCTGTATCAAAATAAAAAATAAAAGGGCTAGGGAGGTGGCTCAGTGGTAGAGCACTTGCCAGCATGTACGGGGCCCTGGGTTGAACCCTGAGTAATACACACACATGTACACACTCACATACACACAGATTATAATGAACTGAATATTTCCCAAGCCCAGTCATACTGTAGTCATGATAGTGTCGCAGCATGTACATGTTTTCTGGCAATGCTGGTGTAAACACGCCTATGATGCTGCTATTCATATGCAAGCATAGCACATGCATAGTACATAATAATGATAATAAGTGACTGCTACTGGCTTACATGCTTATTATTTTTATTTTTTTAAAGAGAGAGAAGGACAGTGAGAGAGAAAGAGAGAATTGCTCCAACACTTTGTTGTATTTGTGGTGCTGGGGTTTGAACCCATATCCTCAAGCATGCCAGGCAAGTGCTGTAAGCACTGAGCCACTGCTCCAGCCCCTATGCTATACTTTTTATCATTATTTTAGAGTGTACTACTTCTACTCATACATATTTAAAAAAAAAGTTTACTGTAAAACAGCATATTATGTTACACCAGTAGCAGCTCTATGTCTTGCATCTGCTGTGTCAAGAGAGCACATGGAGAGAGGAACTACACCATCACTGTGATGTTTGCACAATGACAATATCACCTAGATGTGTTTCTTGAAAGTATCCCCATAGTCAAGAAATGCATAATGACTGCATTTCCATCTGTAAGGCAGAGGTGGGTATTTGTAGCTCTGTGAGTAGGATAAAGGGAACTGAGAGTGGGCCAAACTGTCCCAGGCCAAAGCAGAAACTGTACCAAGAACAGGCGGTACTCGTGGGCACTGGCGGCTGCACACAATCAAAGTGAAAGAAGATTAAAAGTCAAGATCAGCCAAGAGTCCAGAAGAGCTCACCACACAGACCCACCCTCCTCCAACTGTCTCCTAGGAAAACCATGCTCTGGTCCCCTCTTCTTTAAAAAGTGTGGTACCAAGACCAGAGGAAAGAATTTCACCCGAAGCCAGATATTCTGTGGCTAAGACATGATGAACACAAGGCTGAGTGAGGAGGTTTCCAAGCAGGAATTCAAAGTGGGAAAGACAAGGGACAAAATAGAGATCAGGGAACTGGGGTGCAGGTCAGTGGTAGAGCGTGTGTTTAGCATGAGCCAGGCCCTGGGTTCAATCCCCAGCAACAACAACAACAACAAAAGAACAGAACAGGGTTGTACCCTGGTTAGGTTAGACTGCGTGCCACAGTGTGGAGGAGTTTGGTCAGCCGCTGGGGAGGAGTTCCCTGACAGGCAGGATCAGACAAGGGTTAAGTGGGAAGAAAGTGAAAGTGGTCCTGGAGACATGGGCTCCAACTTTTATCAAGGATGATGTGGACAGCTGGGTGCAGCTCCAGGTGAGGACCTAGAGAGTAAATGTCAGTCAACAGGTGGCACTGATATCTAGGTCTAGCCCACATCACCAATTTTTTGTTATTCAAATGTATTCATGTGTCAGTGGAGGTTTATCCAAGTTCCAGCTTCCTCCCCCTCTTCCCACTTATTCTCATTTACCTACAATTTTACAGTTAGGAGCTTATCCACTAAGAAGTGGGCTACGAAAGGCTGTGAACCTCAAAATAGCTCATTTTACTATGACACATGCATGCTGTGGTTAAAGCAACGCCCTTCCCAGGAGATTAAAAAGTCAATAATAGCAAGAGATAAGATCTCATCATTTTCTTCAGTTTCAATTAATATTATCTATGGAAGCATCATCCCTAGTTCTGTTAATTATCAGGAATTAACTATTATAGAATGAAAGGATTTAAATACAGTTACACATATATAGACATATGCATAAATTGCAAACTTAATAGTATAGAAAGGTCATTAAAAATTAGAAAGGCTTGGGGCTGGAGCAGTGGCTCGGTCGTTATGGTGCTTGCCTGGCATGCGCAAGTACGCAGGTTCAAACCCCAGCACTGCGTGCACAACTAAGTGACAGAGCAACAAAGGCCACATGAAAAACTAAATTTAAAAAAATTGATTCTGTCTCCCTCTGTCTCACTGTCCCTCACTCTTTAAAAAAAAAAAAAAAAAAAAGAAAAGAAAAAGAAAGGCTTATTGTTACCACATATTCCTATGGGCAGAAGTACAAAGTTTTATATATTGAAATCCATAAATGCTCAAGAAGCCTAAATAAAGGTATTATATTATGTATCAAAGTTAAACTGGAAGTTATTTTAAATAATAGGCAAACAGATGGACAGATTAGAGTAGAAACCAAGTGGGGGACTTAGATACTATTTATACTATCTATTTAAGCCAAAATAAAAATATTTCACTTACTCATTGCTAATTAGGTAGTATAGACAAAGTGGGGAATTTATGCTAAAATAGCCATAATTTATTGGTCTTCATCAAGCCAAAGTTACTAATTTCTCTCTCATTATATTGGGCACAGGAAAAAATGGATTCAGGTTACCACATCAACAGTTTTAAAATCAATTGTTATAATTTAATGGCTGATTTCTTCATAGTTCACCAAAACACCAGTTCTTGACCTATTTATGTCTTTCATTTAGATCTACTAAATGAGTTTTGAGCCTATTGTAGTCTTTTAAATGAGTTAAATGAGAGTTAAAAAGAATCTTTGATGATTCCACCCAGCTATCCACTGTTCAGAGACGTAGCCCTATGTGAACACCATTCATTCGTTTCTTTTTTTCTCTTCCTCTCCTCTCCTCTTCCTCCTCCTTGTCCTCCTCCTTTTTCTGTATAAAAGTATAGACATTTAGAATTAAAGGGATTTAAAAAATAAACTAGTCCGTACCAATAAAGGTCTTGGGGGTGCAAGTGACAGAAAATAGTGTAGGCTAAGAGGGGACATCGATTGGAAGGACTTTAGAGTGTCTCATTTAACTGCAGTCAAGGGAAGGACACGTGTGGGTCTCAAAAACACTGCTCCAAATGCCACCCAAATGCCACCTTTTCTCTGCTTTGCATTACATGTTAGTGTCTTAGATTTTTCCTAGTAAAAGAAGGGACGTTAATCAGCCCTGAGCCCTACTCTACAAAGGCTCACCAAGCCAGAGGTCCTGACTTTTTTTTTTTTTCCAATATGATTAAAAAAAAAAAAAAAAAGGAAATCCTAAGGAAGGACTCTAACTGTCCCAGCATAGGGAAGGTGCCCACTCATGGACCAATCAGCTGTGACCAGGAAGATAGTCATGTAAGAAAATGATTGTCCCAAAGACTGGGGACTGGAGATAAGAAGCCCCATCTCTCCAAAAATGGACTCTAACTCATTCTACAGGTGTGGACATTGAGCCTAAAGTAGTTAGGTGACTTACTCAAGGGTACCACTTGTATTTAAACTCAACTCTTCTGGCACCTAGTCCAGCGCTTGGTTCTCTCCCCACCCTGCTATTCATTCTGTGGAACTCTCATTTCAGGTTCTGTAGCCACAGAAAAGGCACAGGGGTAGGATGGAGCGGGGTGCTATGCTTAAACTTCCTCTCAGTCTTTAGCTGGAGTTTTGACTCTACCAGTCTTCCTGTGGTTCTGTTTTGCTTTTGGGGAACGTACATCTGAGGTGGGAATCCCCCTGTTGCCTGCTTCCCTGTCAGTCCCTGGAGGCTCATGACATGTAAAGTTGGATAATTATCACAGCCACACCTTACATGGAAAGAGGTCTTAGATGTGCCCCATCCTATTCAAAGTGCTTTGTGTTCACTCAAAGCACTCAAAATGGCCACATGAGGAAGGTGTTAAAAGTATTATCATTCCCATTTTGTAGGTAAGAAACTGAGGTTAGCAGACAGATTAATCAACATGTATAAAGTCATAGACTTGGAAATAAAGGGCTTGAACTCAGGCAGTCTGACTATAAGTCCTTGCTGTTAAACCCTGCCGTTCTGCTGCTTCCCCCTGGACAAACACCTTCTGCTTGTGGCTATAGGGGCTGGGACTTGGATGCCTTCGGATCTAAGCATTGTCTCATCTCTGGTTCTATTGCTAACCAGTCTGTGATCAAGTCCCCTCCCAGTGACCTTGGTCTCTTGTTGGATCTGCAATGTCTTGCTCTGGGCCTGCCTCACCACTGCTGCAACTGCAACTGCCCTTGGTAATGAATCTGCCTCTTGCTTCTGTAAAGAGTCATCCATTCTGCTCTGCATGGATGGAGGCTTTGCTCCCCAAACTTGATGGCACAGTTTAAAGTGATCTCAAGGAAGCCTTGCTCTTTTCAGGTGGACAGATTCTCCTTAAAAGAACATGAATCAAGTTCCACAGAGACAAAAGTGATTGTCATAGGGTCCCCTGTGCAGAGTTCTGGAGAACCTCATAAACATGGACCTGGGTGTCTCTGACACCAGGGAGGGCACTTCAACTCTCCCACCTCAGGGGAGGTTCCGGGCCCTCAGGGTGGGGGCAGCCTTCATTTCCTGTTCAGAGGGGTCTATAGTGTAGGCTTTGGAGTTAGATAAGGGTTTAGGTCCTGTTCTACTGCTCACTAGCCCTGAGACCTCAGGCAACTAAGTTCTGAGTCACTACTCTGTGCCTTGGTTTTCTCATGTGTAGAACAAGGGTAGAAATATCTACCTCAGCGACTTATTGCAACATTTAATAAGATACAACATTAAAGTTCATAATAGTGCCTATCATCAAATAAATTTCAATAAATGATGATTATCCCTGTGAAAATGAAGTCTTATCCCTGGTGCCTGGGTACCTGATTTCTGGGCTCCCAAGTCTTTTTACAGTTTTTTGAAGAGCACGAGGGTGGCTTCAAATGGGAATAGGACTGCTTATAACATATAACTTGCTCTTTATGCCCCTTTCATCTAGGGGCTGGCTGGCAGAGAGCAGCATTGGTAACTCACAAAGGCAGGAGGAAGTGGTGGCAGGATGGAAAGAGGCCCCCATCCTCAGTTGGTGCCCACAAAGACAAACCTGCCATTTCACTGTCCTCTCTTCTCCTTGAGCAGTGACTCTTCCTCTCTTCTGCCTGCTGCTGCTGCTGTTCATCTTCCTGCACTGTCTCGTTTCTACCTGCTCCCACCTGCCGAGAAATGTGATTTGTGCAGTGCAGGCCTTGCCCAGCCTGAGGGGCAACCTGGCAAAGCAAAGTACCTGCTGGAAAGGCATGCTGGCTACACAGCTCCCACTGCCTGCTCACCTCGGCCACTCACATCCATTCGAAATATTTTAGCCACAAAAATTATGATTTTGGTTAAAAATTTTAAACATTCGTTTGCTTGCTTTCGTGAGGTCTCAAGTCTAGGAACTGGTTACAAAGGGCTGTGCTTGGTACTTTAGACCACACTCAGAGCGAAGTGGCCAGCCATTCTATAGATGGGAAAATGCAAAAAGATGACCAAGAAGTTGGCACATCATGATTGAATGAAAGATGCCAGTCCTGACTTCAAACACTGTCTGATCAAGATGTTACTTTAAAAATGAATGGAGGCTGTCAAATCCCCATGCAGAAACCTGGTGTGAAACTACTCCTGCTCCCTGCTGGTCCGGAAAGCCTTTTTAGCAAGCACCTAACTACCCGAGACAGTACAGAGGTTTGTGACTTTTTCAGCTAAGATGGCTTGACCAAAATATGAGTATAAAATCCAGCAAATTTTGGCTCCTTCCAAGTGGGACTACAGCACATTTTGCTGAGATATGATGCCATAAAATCCTCTTGAGTTCTTAAGGAGACAGGACTTATGGAAAGTCATTAGAAAAATATAATGCAAATGCGGTTACCTGTAACAGAAAAATAAAGGAAAGAAGGAAATGGAGGGAACAAATTATGAGAGATGGAGATAAAACCAGTACATAGAAAACGGGGGCGGGGGCGGGGAGGGGAGAATTGCAGGTCTGAAAATAAAGAAAAAGTGCAAGGGAACAAAATGGCCCGTGTGATGACCAGAGAGAGGATGGCAGAGGGTCAAGCTGGAAGAGCAGGCAGAGGAAGGCAGGAGCCTGGGTGGGGGAATCCCTGAACAATCTGTTTATGAAAAGAGGGCCCCTGGAAATTCCAACAGTGACTTTACAAATGCAGATATGAAATAGGAAAGGACCCGAATGCACAGGCGGACTGTGCGTGTTTTAACCGGCTGCTCCTGATGATCTGTCTGGACTAGAGGAAAGTCTCCCGGTCTCGAGCTCACGCTCTTAGAGTTTAGATTTCACCAGACCCGGGTGATCTTCCACGTGGCCCTGGTGGCTGCGGGGCGGCCGGCAGCCGCAGGCGGAGCCCCAGGGCGCGCGGAGAGACGCGCGGGCACGCGCCGCGCCCGCTGCCCCTCGCACTCCCTCGCATTGTCTGCCTGTCTAGGTGCCTCGGCTTCCCGGGCGCGCACGAGTTATTGTTCTCCCTTTGCGGGCGGGGAGGTGGGTGGGACGCGGTGGCGGAAGCAGCCGGAGGATGCAGGCGGCGGCGACCGGCTGCCACCAGAGCCCGGCGCCTCCGTCCTGGCGCTCCGCCCCTCCGCGGAGCGCCCGGAGTGGGTCTCGGGCCACCCCAGGCTCTTGTTCAGCAGGGCCGGTGCCCCAGCCCGGCCCGCCCATCCCCTTCCCTGGAGAGGGAGCGGGCCATGGCCGGGAACCGGAATCTGGGACCCGCGTCCCGGAGCCGCGCTGTGGCTCCCGCGGGCCGCCCCGGTGCTTTCAGCTCGGGGGAGGGACGCTATGACGCACCCTTTCGGTATTAGAACATTTCACCTTCTATTTATAGACACTCCCGACCGCAGACCTAGCTCGCCCTGCCGCTCCTTGCTGCTTGCCTTCATCGTAAATGAAAAATCCTACCTAGCATGGAAGATCCTAATGCACAAAGATAAGGAAGAATTCTATTTTGTGCAATCCTGTACAATTCCAAAGATTACTTGCAGATCTAATAATGTCTCTTTGGCACTGGGAATCCCCCAATTTTCTAAAGCTTTCAAACCCACACGACTTTATTTTACATGCCTCCTAAACATGTCAAGTAAATTCGTCTGTTTTGAGATCATGGAATAATTCTCCAAGAATTTCTTCAAGCTGGATACGATGTAAACCCATTGAATTCAGGATATTTCCATCAAGCTTTCTATCTAGTAGAATCCAGCAATTCAAAATGTAGAATTTATTCTGGGGAAGGAAAATGTGAAGGGAAAATATTGCGCGTTTGAAACAAAAGCAAAGTTTGTCTTAGGATTTTTTTAAAAAATTATGCTTGCTAGATACCAACTTTATGCTTTCAGATGTACACTATTCATGTAATTATAGGCGGGTAAAAATATTTTTTACCTAGCCACATTAACATTTGTGATAATTAAAACAGGGAATTTTTTAAAACCTGTAATTTATTTCTCATAATTTGGTTGTTTATACTATAAGAGGAAGGCTGATGATCTTTCACCTTGGATTCTATTAGTTTCACTTTCCAAAAGCTAGAAACTCCAGAGTCAACTGCCCTTTAGATTTAAGAAAAAGGATTAAATATACATCCCTAGATACAGGCTTGTTTTTAAAAGCCTAGCTAACCATGGCTTAGTTCCCACGTGGGTAAATCTATAACCACAAAATGCAAGCAGAGTAATACACAACATGCCTTTCTTGCTAACACTTCATCTAAGGGCTGGGTGGTGGGGGAGGACTTTTTGGAGGTGTCTGTAATAACATGGTTTTACTATGGAGAGTAGTGTGCCCTAGCATCACATAAGTACTTAAATAAGATGCAATAACAATTGTTACAGTGTTTTATAAATACCTGTTTGATGCTAGGACCCCATTCAGGACAATTTAGCAATAGCCATCATGTTTTAATATGTACATACCCTTGAACCCAGAAATTCCACTCCTCAAGTTAACACTACAGTCGCAATGTTCACATGTGTAGTTGGTCATGGAATGTTTGTACTAACAAAGGATTAGAAACAATATAAATGTCCTGCAATTGTGATACATCTTTATAATGAACTCTTATGCAACCTTGAAGATTAAAGCAACTCTTTTTGTACTGACAGGAAAGTAACTCCAAGATACAATGTTAAGTGAGAAAAGGAAAGTGCAGAAACATCTAGTGCGTGCCTGCAGTCCAAGCTACTGAGAAGGCTGAGCAAGAAAGGATCTCTTGAGTTCAGAAGCGCCAGGCCACCCTGGGCAACACAGCCTGAACACCATATGAAAAAAAGAAAAATTAAAAAAACTGCAGTAACAATACATACTACTATTATTTACTTTAGAAAATAAGTATGCATGTATATATTAACTTGTATATATATGTATGCTCATATACACATATTCATATATACAAAATGAATAAAAATGGAACAATATTTGCCTCCTAGAAGGTAACTAATGTGGTATGATTGGAGAGAAACATTCTGTTATCTATTTTTTTTTGTATCTTTGAAATGTTTCATAAGCATGCATCATCTGTTAAAGAAAAATTTAACTAAAATACTTTAAAAATTTTTAAGAGAGAGGGACAGTGAGAGAGAGAGAGAGAGAGAGAATCAATTTTTATTTAGTTCTTCATGTGGCTTTTGTTGCTCAGACACTTCGATGTGTAGGTGGTGCTGAGGCTTGAACCCATGTACTCACGAGTGCCAGGCAAGCTCCATAACTGCTGAACCACCATTTCTTTCTAAATTACCCACATATCTCTATCTTTAATTTATAGATGAATTAATCTTTGGAGGGAAATCTTTGATTTCTTTTGCCTGACTGTAAGGGCCTGAGGGCACGTTGTAGACACTTAATGTAGAAATTCTGTTGGGAGTTATAGTTATTTTGATGTAGTTTACTGGGAAAACAAAACCAAAACAAGTGAAGCTCTCTTCCTCAGTGCTCTTTAAACCTAGCCAGCCCTATGAATCATCATAAAAATGTTTTGCCCAAAGGTTGCTAGAACTGTGCTATCAGCATTTTTAAAGAGGGCCCTGTTGTTTGTAATTTTTTCTCTATTCTCAGGACATGTTTTGAATGGTGATAATGGCAGAGTGAAAGGTCTATTGAGTATCCATTATAAAATAGTTATTTTAAGAGATTTATATCTCATCCATTTTACATTGCACCAGACTGCAACTTAAAGTCCTGTTTATCAGAATTCATATTTCCTATAACAGCTTCCTATACTATAAATCAAGCGGTGAGATTTCAAAATATTCCAGTGAGGTAATGTATACAGAGTGCTTTTACCTCCATCACAAAAGGAAAAAAAAATACAGGCATTGAGATAGACAAATGCACTACCGTAGTTATGCTAAATATGAAAGGAAAAAAAACCCACAGGCATTGAGATAGACAAATGCACTACCGTAGTTATGTTAAAATGAGCCAAAAGGTTTGTTTTCAGTAGGTGTTTCTTACATAAGTTTGTGCTATTCCTGGGCAGCACAGCAATAGGAATAAGTACAAGACTGATGTGGCCGGGTGGTTTCCTTCAGAGGATCCAGCACAGATGTCTTGTGAAAAAGATGTTGAGAAAGAAAGAGATTTTTGAGCAAATGGAAATGCTTTGGGTTCACTAATTTACATGGAAGACTTTTCCAGAATCTGGCAGATCAAAATAGATCAAAATAGAATTATTATTGGAATCAGAAGAGGCTTACAGTAGTTTCTTGGGACATAGCTTGTGTTTGGGGATGTGGAGTGAGGCTGCCCACTGCCTATAATTCCACTTTCGTAAGAGCCATAGATCCCTGTGTAATGTTTCCCATCTTGGTGTATCAATAGAGTGAACCATTTTCATGGACTGTACCCTTTCCATGCACAGCTGTACTATTATTTATAGAGAGCTTTTAGAAACATCAAGCCAGGATAACTTTGCTTTTTTCCTTTGGCTCAGCTTCTTTCTAAGCAACAACCATGGTTTCTTGGTGCCAATGATATGTGTGTACACACACACACACACACACACACATACACACACATATATATGTAATGAGTATATAATGTGCATATTATAATATTAAATGAAAATATGTTATGTACATAATATTGGAATAAAACTATCTATGATCTTGCTGAAAGGATCTCCTGTAGCATGGTACTCAGTTGGGATAGGAGAAATCACAGTGTAACTGTCCTTGGGGCATTAAGCCTTATCTTTTGGAATTGGCCAAAGATATATAGGCATATATAATTTCATGCATATGAAAGAGTATATAAAATTGGTGTGTATAGTTTATAAAATCACAAATTTACACTTGTGCGTCTACCCCTCTCTTTAAGAAAAAGAACATTACTAGACCCTAAGAAGCCACTGTGTGTCCATTTCTGAACACATTTTCCTCCTAGGCCCCACCCCAGAACTATCTACCTGGATTTTTCTTTACAGTTTTAATGCCTGTGTAAATATTGTTGGATAACCTGGTTTCAGTTTTGTCAACTTTTGAATTGTAATAGATGGAATCTTTGGTGACTTACTTTTAAAAATATTTATTTATTTTTGTGCACTGGGGATTGAACTCAGAGATGCTGTACCACTGAGCTACACTCCCAGTCCTTTTTATTTTTATTTTGAGACTGGGTCTTGCTAAGTTGCCCAGGCTGGGCTCAAACTTTTTTTTTTTTTTTAAGAGAGAAGGACAGTGAGAGAGAGAGAGAGAGAGAGAGGAGAATCAATTTTATTTAGTTTTTCATGTGGCCTTCATTGCTCTGAGACTTTGTTGCATACATGGTGCTGGGATTTGAACTCACGTACTTGAGCATGCCAGGCAAGCACCGTTAACTGCTGAGCCACCACTCTAGCCCCTGGCCTCAAACTTTTGATCCTCCTGCCTCAGACAGGAGGATCAAGTAGCTGGAATTATAGTCTGCACCACCGTGCAAGGCTGGTGAATTTTTTTTTCACGCAACATTGTTTTTTTGAGCTCATCTAATTCTTTCCTTTCTCTTCCCATTAAAATCCTCAAATGTAGATCTCCTCTTAGAATCTTACATTTATCTCATGACCAGGCTGTATTAACAAATTCTATTAACAGACCTCATTGTTCAAACTACCACCAAATATACACCTTAAAAAGCAAAGTTGAACTAAAAAAAATCATTTTCTGGAATCATATGCAGTGGTATGAGAAGTGGTTACTATATATTGCTACATTTACATATATTTCAAATCACCTATGGAACAAATTTTCCTTTCTCTCTCTCTTTTTTTTTTTTTTTTTTTTTGAGGATTGAACCTAGGGGCACAGGGTCTCACTAAGTTCCTTAGGCCCTCTCTTAGTTGCTGACACTGGTTTTGAACTTGTGATCCTCCTGCCTTAACCTCCTGAGCTGCTGGGATTACGGGTATGTACCATCACGCCCAGCTTGTTCTTCCTCCTTTCCTTCCTTCCTTCCTTCCTTCCTTCCTTTCTTTTGTATGATGCTAGAAATGGACTTAGTATTCTAGACAAGTGATCTACTACTGAGCTATATCCCCAGCCCACCAAAAATGTAATAGTAGCAATCTCTGGACAGTAGGATTATATAGATAAACTTTTTTCTTTGTGATTTTAAAATATTTTCCAAATTTACAACAGATCACATGAAGCCTTGGAGCTGGATACAGGTCTTCCCTGGTTTCATTTTCTCAGGTCCCAGAGGTTTCTGGGATGTGACCTGGTGGGGAGGTGGGAGTGTCAGGCCTAGGAACAGGATTCGGAGTCGCTTTTCTCAGAGCCACATTCATATCCAGAGCTCCTGGATTTCTCACGCACCCTCAGTCCTGGGCATCCTTCTCTCATCTGTGGCAGGGTAGCCTAGCCTTTCACTCCCTTCTTTCAAAAAGGCCCAGCCTCATAGAAGCCATCCTTGTGCAGTCATTCAGGGGGCCGGCTTGGGTTATCCTGAAAGTTTCACCTATGGTTTGTAGGTGGAGCCCACTGAGTCAGTAGAAAACAGGTTGAGGGTTCTGCAGGAGCTGTGCACCTGCTCCTCCTTGATGCCCAGTGAGCATAGAATTCTAATAGAGAGCTCCTCAAGCGCTCTAAGTGTGCTTCATTTGGAGTAAGTGGGGTGCTGACAGCCTTGAGTGGCCACACTTTCCATTTAAACCAGAAGTTGTTTCAGGAACAGAAAAAAAAAGACAACAGCATTCTAAAAAATATGAATGACTGAGGAATCCTATCATTTTTTTTAAATGATAGGAATCAAACCCAAAACCTTGTGCATGCCAGGCAAGTGCTCTACTGCTGAGCCACATCCCAGTCCCATCATTTCTTACAGAGATATTTCACTGCATTTGTCAATCACAAATGCAGGACATGAAGACATAGAAAGGGAAATATAGGGCAACCCACAGTTCTTTTTCCTTTCAGGCCTTCCTTTCTCTTCAGTAATTTGAAGGTAAAGGGTTGGGAGAATGCACACTTATCAAGAAGTGAAATAAAAATAATGGAGTTAGTTATGTAGCATTTCCACTGCTTCGTAAGAGTAAAATACATAGGCACACACAACTGTGAAATACAACTGGATAATAATAGTGATTCTGCATATAAGTTAATGCTCATATTTACATCTAGCAGTATAACAAATATAAAAATAAACAAAATCAGGCTGATCTTTTACAATTTCCATTTTCTTTACTTAGAATGACAATAAAGAAATAACAAATGAAAAAAAAAACATACCATGGCAAGTTGAGAGACAGACTAGAAAGAAAACCTATTCTAGTACTTAAAGGTATTTTTTTTTTTTTGGTCCAGGCTTCATAAATTATATCTTTGGTTATGTCTCCAAATCTATTATTTTCATTGCACTGTTGGGTATGAAAACCCATCTTTTCTCTAAAATGATTGTCTCTGCAGTGAATTCTTGAAGTCCATTTTGAAAACTGAAAGTCAAGAATTGACTCTTTCTTTTCAAATCTCTGCTATGTAATATCTTTACCCTGAGGAAATGGACTGGGGTATAGGAAATGCAGAGAAAACCACATTGGTTAATACGTCAAAATGCTACCCCTGTATTAATTTTTTAAAAAATCTAGCTACTATAAATCCCATGAAGACCAGTGCTCTAGCTCTTCCCTTTGCTCTTTCCATAGTGCTTTCATTGTGTCTTGAAACCAGGGCTTGTCTTTTTCCTTAACAAGTAATCATTCAAAATTTAAAAAAAAAAATTTTTTTTTTTTCTGGTTCTGGGGATGGAACCCAGGGGCACTCTACCACTGAGCTCCATGCCCAGCCTGTTTGAGACAGGATCTTGCTAAGTTGCAGGCTGGCTTTGATCTTGGTGAACTTGTGATCCTCCTGCCTCAACCTTCTGAGGGATGCATTACAGGTGTGCACCACTGCTCCAGGCTATTTACTCAGATTTAAAACACTCTTTTTCATCATGCTAGTCCAGTTCTCAAACGTTATCAAAAACGCTCTATTCGGGGCTGGAGCAGTGGCTCAGTGGATGGAGTGCTTGACTGGTATGCTTGCCTGGCATGCATAAGGACCCAGGTTCAAACCCCAGTACCACATACACAACGAAGTGTTGGAGCAACGAAAAACAGATGAAAAAATGAAATAAAATTGGTTCTCTCTTTCTCTTTCACTGATCCTCCCTCTTTAAAAAAAAAAAAACAAAACCCCAAAAACCTCTCTATTCTCTTATTCTATAAATTGAAATCTGTAACCAGGCATTTAAAGCATTTTAAAGCCCTGTAATTTAGACTCAATCTACTTTTTCAAACACATCTCCTGAGGCTTTCCTAGAACTCAGTAAGAAATTATTGATCAACAATGAACAACTGATTACATAGTTCTTGAGAATTTCAGAAACTACATCATCATACTTTGTCCTCTGCCTCTGTGATACAGCTGAGTCACATCTCCAGCCTTAGAAACTATAGATAAATAACTATAGATAGATAAATAAATCATTGGTCCTTTTAGGATTGTATTTATGAAATAGATGCAACTAATGTCAATGCCCCCGAAACCAGAAGCTAGTGGTATATGAGTGGTATAGCCCCTAAGTGGTAACTATAGGAAATGTGCTTCTGGGGGCTGGAGCGCTTGACTGGCGTGCTTGCCTGGCATACACAAAGACCTGGGTTCAAACCCCAGAACCACATACACAACTGAGTGTCGGATCAACGAAGACCAGATGAAAAACTAAATAAAGTTGATTTTCTCTCTCTCTCCTTCTTTCTTAAAAAAGAAAGAAAGAAATGTGATTCTGAGGACAGTCATCTCTGCAGGATGAAATTCAGGTTTCTGCACAATTTAGAGACCAAAAGCTAGAAGGAAGGTCTCCTGGAGTCCACCAGGAAGGGGTGCAGGCAGCCAGGCCTCACTCACACCACATGCTTTCCTGAAGAGCTCCCTACCTGGGTTCAGCCTGTGCCTGCAGATGGGAGTTTGAGGACCATGAAATCATAGCCATTACTAAGGGTCAAAATTTAGTATGCTAGTAATGAGCCATTAAGGAAAGCTCCGGGCAGACACAGGCTTTTAAAGCAGTATAATCCAAGCGGGGGTTATTCTTGAGTATACCTTTGTGGGAAATGGTTGTTTTTTTCAACATGTGGGCTGCAGGACGACTCCTAACCTAACAGGACTGGGAGAAACTTAGAGAACCATCTGGTCCATTTCCCTATCTCTAGCTGGAAAGCCCCTGAATTTTTTCAGAAAACTACTCATCTATTCCTAAACCTGTAGGTAACACCTTCCCTTCTTTATCAGCCCTAATTTCAGAGAGCTGCCTCTGATATTCAACCTGAGCTTCTACAGAGAATTCTTCTCATTTCATCCTCTTAGCTTTAAAAGGCCTTTTGTCAATGGCTCGCTTATTGACACAAAGCTGATATTACCATTGCTGGTGCTGCTTCATCCTTATGGTTATTATTAGTCCTGACAGCATACTAAGAGGGGTCAAAAATACACAAACAAACATATTTTTAGTCCAGTCTTGAAATAAATCCACTCCTTTTCCCAGTGCTGGGGAGAAGACCCAGGGCCTAGTGCTTGCCAGGCATGTGCTTACCACTGAGCTCTACCCCAGCCCAGATGCAAAGCTTTCCAAAATCCAGGAGTGCTTGGGTGTTTCTAACTTGGAAATGGAGGAGTGGGAAGATGTGAGTGGCACAGTGGCAAAATTGTTCCGTATCTTGGGCTGTGACCCACCCCTTGGGAGCATCATTCATCTCCTCCCAGCCTGGGAAGGAACTTATAATCTTCCCCTATTAAACTGGCAAAGGGGGTGCAGGGAGGTGATGCTGGATGCCATGATGTCTGCATGAAAACCTGCCACAATTCCATGTGAGAGCTCGAGTACTGTCAGAAGTGAGTTGTGCTAGCACCTTCCTTACCTTCTCTCAAAGTGTCCTTGTTAAGAGCAGAAAGGAATAGCACAATGAAGTCCTAGGGCTTATGTGATCTCATTCTGTTTCTTACCTTTTCTTTTTTCATTCAAAACTTTTTGAAGATTTATCCATGTTGCCGAAAGCACACTTAGTGCATTTCTTCCAAGAGGCACGTGTTATTCCACAGTACCACTACATCTTACTTAACCGGTAACCTGGTGACATTAAGGTTGCCCTGAGGGCTGGAGAAGTGGCTCAGTGGTTGCGGTGCTTGCCTGGCATGTGAAAGTACACAGGTTCAAATCTGCAGCACCACATACACAATGAAGGCTCAGAGCAGAGAAAGCCATGTGAAAAACTAAATAAAATTGATTCTCTCCATCTCTCTCTCTCTGTCTCTTTTTTTTTTTTTTTAAATAGAGAGGGACAGTGAGAGAAACAGAGAGAAACAACTTTATTTAGTTTTCACATGGCCTTAGTTGCTCCAACACTTAGTTATGTACATGGTGCTGGGGTTTGAACCCGGGTCCTCATGCCTGCCAGGCAAGCACTGAAACCGCTGAGCCACTGCTCCAGCCCTCCATCTCCCCTCCATCTCTCTTAAAAAAAAAAGTCACCCTGAGCGTGCTGCTACCTCAAGTGCTGCTGCAAAGAACACCTTAGATTGTGTCTCCTTATGGACCTGTGCAAGGATTTCTCAGGGTTGTGTCTTTCCAGGAGTGCAACTGCTGGAGAATCAGTGAAACACATTCTGCCTTTTATTAAGTATTGCCACATAATGCTCCCAAAGGACTTTACCAGAACCTGTCAAAAGCAATGCATGGGGGAGGGTTCATGCTTCCTCTCATCCCAGGCAACACTTGGTGTTTTCCGACTTTGACAATTCTGCCTATTTAATGAATGTAAAGAGGTGTCTTGCATTCATCTAATTATAAGTGAGACTGGATATTTCTTCATCTACTTGTATGTCTCTCAAGGTTCTCGTCTATGAATTTGCCTGTTCATATGCATTGGCTAGTTTTCTATTGCATTTCTGGGTTTTCTTTTTGTTTTGTTGTTTTTGTGTGTGAGAGATTTGCAGGAATTCATAGTATGGTCTCGATATTAGCCTTTTGTTGTTTTCAGCTTTTGGAAATATCTTACTATCAACTTTCTCTTAATTTGTCTATAATGCTTTTTATTGAGCGGAATACTTTGATTTTGGTGTCTTCAAGTTCATCATTCTTTTGGTTTTGTGGTTTATGCTTTCAGAGTCTTGTTTAAGAACTTTTTCTACCGTAAGATTATAAAGTGATTCTTCTGTTTTTAAATTTCTATTAGCTTATGGTTTTACTTTCCTTTGGCGGTGCTGAAGATGAAAGCCTTCATGCATGGTAGGCAAGCACTGTACTTCTGAGCTATACCACCAACCCATCATTATTTTTATTCAGCTACAGCTCACCTTTGCCTATGGAATGAAATATGGATGCAACTTTTTTTTTTTAACAGTGAACCAATTTCCCTAACATTATCTATAAAACCAAACTTTTGTTAGATTAATTTATTATTCCCAATCCTGCATATGCTGCTGGCTATAGAGTTACACACCTGTGCCTTTGCCATGGGATTTTGCAGTACCTTCCACTATTGATGCTTGATTTGGCCGTATAACTCATCTGGACAATGGGAATGTTAGTGGATATAACTGGAGCAGAGATATTAAATGTGTTTAAATGATTTGGCTTTGCCTCTTGAGCTTTTGTCATTGCCAGAATGGGATGTGGTGAAGACCTGAGCCTGACCTGCATCCTGGAGCCAAGCTCAGCTAAATTTGATGAGTCTAACTAAGGCTTGAAGAGCCCAGCTGAGATCAGCTGAATCTCAGCGGATATACAAATCCACGAGAGGGAAACACAAATGGCTGCAGTAAGCCGCTGACATTTGAGGATTGTTTGTTATATAATATTATTGCAATAAGCATCAGCTGTCTGTCTCAAATGTGTTCCACATGGGTTTATAGTGTCACTGTTACCACATGTCAAGTTCTTATAGGTAAACAGGCTGTTGTCAAGTTCTGTATTTCTATTCTACTGTTCTATGCATCTGTTACTATAACTTACAGTATGTCTTAACATCTAGGGGTCAAATCTCTCTTCTCTGATTTTATTTTTCAAAAATGGCCTGTTTATGATGGAATTTGTTCTTCCATATACATTTTAGAGTAGGTATAAATTGCTGGGCACATAATCACATACCTGTAATCCCTGTGACTTCGAGGGCTGAGGTAGGAGGATCACAAGTTCAAGGCCAGCATTAGCAACTTAGGCCCTAAGCAACTTAGTGAGACCCTGTCTCAAAAATAAAAAATATAAAGGGCTAGGGATGTGATTCAGTGGTAAAGCACCACTGGGTTCACTCTCCAGTAACCCCCACCCAAAAAAACCCCAATTAGTATAAATTGTTGAAATCTTGCCTCAGGTTTGATTTACAGAGTTTATGATTAAAAAAAATATATATATATATATTAGTTATGAAGGTTAAACCCAGGGATGCTCTATCACTGAGCTATATCTCTAGCCCTTTTAAATTTTTATTTTGAGACAAAGTCCCACTAAGTCGCCAAGGTTGGCCTCAAACGTGTGATTCTCCTGCCACGGCCTCCTGAATAGTTAGAATTATAGGCGTGTACCACCATGTCCAACTCTGTCATTATTTCTTATAAGTTTTTTTGGGTATATTGGGTGTTTTCTATGGTTGATCATATAACTGCAAAGAATCCCAGTTTTGTTTCCTTCTGTTTCTTCTATTTGTTTTCTTCTTCATTTAAAAAATATTACTTTCTTAGTTAGGACTTTTGGTAGTATCTCGTTAAACAACAGTAACAAAACTGTCTTGATCTCAAACTCAAATGGAATAATGTGTTTAAAGTTAATCCATTAAGTAATATCCTTACTGCATGTTTTGCTCCTTTATGAAATTAATTTCCTTCTATTCATACTTTTCAGAAAAAAAGTATAATTAACAAGTGATATACTTTCTCAAATGCTTTTTCTCTCTAAGTATTTTTTGGGGGGTGGGAATTGAATCCAGGGGCACTTAACCACTGAACCACATCCCTAGCCCTTTTTATTTTTTATCTGAAGACAGGATCTCATTGAGTTTCTTAGGCCCTAAATTGCTGAGCCTGGCTTTGAATTTGCAATCCTCCTGTCTCAGCCTACTGAACTGCTGGGATTAGAGGCATGCACCACCATGCCTGGCTTTCTTAGTAGTTTTGAGATAAATTGTACTGATAGGTTTTCTAGTGATAAATCATACTTTCATTTCTACAATAAACCCTACTTGATTAACTGTTTTCATGAGAGATGGCTAGATAGGTGGTGCATTAGTCACTGCTGACAAAATGCCTGAGATAATCAACTTATAAGGATTTAAGGTAGTAAGCACAGTGGGAATTCATGGTAGAGCAAAGCAGTTCACATCATGGCCTTTGGGAAGCAAAGAGAGAAAGAGGAGGAGTGGGGATCCCAGTATTCCTTATAGGGCTTGCCTTCAATGACCTTGTGTTCTTCCACTGGCACTCCCCTTCCTAAAGGTTCTACCACTTCCCAGTAGTGCCACAGCTAGGGAACAAGTCTTCAACATATGGACTTTTAGGGGATAGTTAAGATCCAAACTATAGCAGGTGGCTAGACAAATAGATGTATTCTAATATAAAAATTGGAAAATGAGTTTCAAAGTTTCTCCAAGCTTAATAGAGCAAGCATGCTGGATTTAACTGGCTATTTAAAAAAATTTTTTTTTTAGTTATAGATGGACACGATATCTTATTCTTTTTCCTTTATCCTTTTTTTTTTTTTTTTAAAGAGAGAGGGACAGAGAGAGAGAAAAAAAAGGAATCAATTTTATTTAGTTTTTCATGTGGCTTTCATTGCTCTGAAGCTTCATAGTACACATGGTGCTGGGGTTCAAACTCACGTACTCACGCATGCCAGGCAGGCCTATAACCGCTGAGCCCCTATTCTCCAGCCCCTATTCTACTTACTTTTATGCAGTGCTAAGGATCAAATTCAATGCCTCACACATGCTAGGCAAGTTCTTTGCTACTGAGCTACAAGTCCAGCCCCTAGTTGGCTAATATTTTATTTATAGTTTTTGCAACCATGTTTACAAGCCAAGTGGGCCTATTCTTTTCTTGAACTGTTTTCAGATTTAGAATCAAATTCTGCTCTGTGTGTGTGTGTGTGTGTGTGTGTGTGTGTGTGTGTGTTTTCCCCTATGCTTCCTCTTTTTCACAATGGCTTTTCTTTTTTCCTTTTGTTTTGTAATTCAAATTGTGAGCTCAAGTTTGCCAGCATTTATATGTGGGAATTCTGTGAGATTGGAGATGAATCCTCTATCTGTGATAAAGAATTTGCTTTTGATTTCCTGGTTCATGTGGGTAGTGTATATTCAAATCTGTTTGTAAGGAGTTTAAAGAATCCAATTGAGGGGCTGGAGCAGCGGCTTGGTGGTTACGGCGCTTGCCCAGCATGCGCAAGTACACAGGTTCAAACCCCAGCACCATGTACACAACTGTCAGTGTCAGAGCAATGAAAGCCATGTGAAAAACTCAATAAAAATTGCTTCTCTCTCTCTCTCACTGTCCTTCTCTTAAAAAAAAAAAATCTAATTGAGAATTTCAGCTATAACCTTGTAAGCTAAAGAAAAGTAAAAAGGAAATCTTTCATCATATGTCACTTGCATTTTATTTTAGATTCTATAAAATTATACATGTAATTCACAATCATAATAGATTACAAAGTAAAATAAGCAAAAGTAAAAGTAGGTAAACATGACTCAAATCTGTCTTATTTCTGACAAACACATTTAAAGTTCCTAGATTTTTCCTCAGGTTCCTATTTAAAGGATGCACATGTGTACTTTTGAGCCTCTCAACCAGATTGTAAGCTATTTGAGACAACACAGATCTCATATAGTACTTTCTAAAAAAACAATGATGAGAATCTTAGCAAGTCACTAGTCTCACTCCACTGTTTAGAAGAAAAATGACAGTAACAAGAGAGATGTGGTATTTACATATAGAAATATGTTTTGAAATGTAGATCATATGTAGGAAACATTCTACCTATGTGAACTTTGAGATCAGAAACTAAGAAGCTTTATGCACACACACAATGAATCATACATAAAATCAGTTACGGGGATTCTTTTAGGCTTATAATATTTTTATTTGACTTCTCTGTATTTTTTAGTAGTTACAAGATATGTCCTTGTCATTGTATGAAAGACAGTTTGCCAGTTTCATCCTCTTTTTTTTAGGGATGCCCCTACCTACTAGGCCTGTGCACAATAAACATAGAGAGGGAAGTGATCACAAAAACGAGAAAAGACATGGAAGCAAGGAAGTAGACGCATGAAAAGATAAAAAGAGGAAGAAATGAAGAAGTAAAGCATTTATTGTAGTATTTTAAAATTGAAAATTTTAATATTTATTCAAGTCCCCTGAGTTATTTGTTTAGAAAGATGTCCAGGGACAACCTAAAGAAATAGGTATGAGAACAGACCCAGGAACCTGGGTGGGCCTTACACATAATTTAAGAAATACTGGAGTAGGGAGAGCACAAAATTAGAAAGTGACTCATGGTAGGTTGGAGGCATATAACAATTGACAAAGGGGCAACTTTTGCCACAAGATGCTAATCCTGGGTATTTGGTGATCCTCTGAAATATACTACTGTCTGTCTAGACTCAAAGTCTTCTGTTATTAGTACCCACCACAGTATGTAAAATAATGCTTTCACCAATTACTTTCACCTGTCCACAAAATGACCTCAGGAAGAAATAAGAAAAGGGCTTTCTAAAATGTATCACTGGCACATTTTTAAATGTAGTATAGTTACCCACATTACAAATGCAGCAGAATTTCCCTGTATGATGGATCTAGTTTGTTGAGCTTATCAAAGCACCCTGGCCAGGGGAACACTGTCCACTTTTTCTGGTCTCCTTGCCCTGCAGAACTTCAAAGGAGTTTTAACACATTCAGAGACAACATATACATAATCTGTGTGGTACAAGAAGTTTGTGACACAGTTCACTTTCCTAAGTGGATTTAGGACTACAGAAATCATGGAGCAAGGCTTAAATCAGAACGTGGAGAGGTAAAAGGTATCAGGTCACAACTAAGCTCAGGGAAAGGATCTGTGTCCCAAAGTAACACAATCAAGGCAAGCCCCCAAATGACTAGGGTAAAAACCTTCGTTTTTACTGAATACATCTCTTTTGAATTCCAGACCACTGTTTCAGTTATATGGGTAAAAATACCTTGCTTGCCTCAAGACCTCATATGAATCCTCCGTCTCTCTAGAAGACTTGTATCTGAAAAATGAATGTTGGGTGTTCTGAGTAGATGTGAATCGGAATGCAATATCTGATTTGCCTTTCCTTAGTTTCTTGACAGGAAGCAATTGTTTTAAGTCTAGGGAATGTACCTTGTAGCAAAGAAGGCGAGTTTTGCCAGCGTGTTTGCTTTGGTGAAAGGGCATCTCTATTCGTGTTTATTGGTGATTGAAGTTACTTCCAAGCACAGTGCATGGAAAGGGTTAAGGTCTGTGAAATGATTACTGGACAGTAGCCAAGATATTGAGAAACGCCATCGCTCCTGGGAACCAGCAGTGAGGAGATCCAGGAGTGGGTGCGCCCGTGCTTTGCTGTCAGGGTTCAAGGTGAGGAAGTAGGAGAAAGAGCGTTGTGAGGGTTGGGGGAACTAAGGTACACACATGCATCGAAAAACCAAAGCCCATACTCATGCCAGGTTAAGTGCTTTTTCCAGAAACTCAATAAAGAAAAGGTATGTTTTCGGGAGCTGTTTCACCCTGTCCACACCCTCCCCTGACTTTCCCAGAAAATCGGCAAGCGAGGGACAAATGCCATTGCCAAGCTTTCCGTCTCCTCTGGTTTCCAGGCTCTTTACACCAGAACACAGCCCCACCGACTTCACACGGAGTTGTCTCCAAGAGTGGGTACTGCGTGGACGTGGGGCCAAGTTTGGATGTGATTCACTCCAAATCGGGTTATTCCCCCGGGAATGGGGTTTGGCTGCAGGGGCTCCCGGGCAGCGCCAGGCAGAGGCTGAGCAGCAGCAGCAACAGCAGCAGCAGCCTGCAAGCTGAGTGAGCCAGCCTCCGCAGCCGCCTCCTCCTGCCGGCGCGGAGTCGGCAGCACAGCCAGTCCCTATCGCTATCAAGCAGCCAGCAGCCCGGTCCCCGCCCCCCCGTGCGCGGCCCCAGCCCTCACACTGTTATTTGCGTGACCGACCCGAGCCGGGCGGGAGGGAGGACCCGACTAGGGAGAAGGGAGGGCGTGGGCCCGCCCGCTTCTTCCCTCTGGCTCCCCGCAGTAGCCCTCTCCTCCTCATTGGCCACACGCTTACGTCCATCACCCCTA
>PVKS010028906.1:0-25897 GCA_004027875.1 Aplodontia rufa
GCAAAAGCAAAGTTAAGTATTCTAAACATGAAAAGTAAATACACACTCCAAGGAACCTAACTAGGTTGGACAGATATTCAAAGATAGAGTTCTTCAAACAAAATCCTGAAAATCCGTGTTTTTAATGGGAAAACAAATCACAAAGAAGAAGGAAAAAAGTTACAGAGATAATATTTTGGTGACTCTTCCATTGTTTTTTTTTATCCATGCATAGATATGTGGCATATATATTTAAGTTGAGATTGAAGTTGTGTTTTATAAATATCCTAATAGGTCCTAAAATATTACATATTTTTTCAGTATTTAATTGAAGAATCAAGTAAGTATTCACCTGTTAACATGGTTTTTAATGGTTACATGGTGAAATACTGACCTTTGGATAAAACACAGTTTTTCTACTCAATCTCTCACCATTGTGTAGAGCAAATGAATTTTTGTGATATTTTGAACTTCTCACCTGGATTATTTTAGTATTTAATAGGTTACACATACTGCCTTTTAAAAACCATTAGTATACCTTATAAATTAAAAGTTTGCTCTAAACAGTGTAAATGTTAAGAGTATTGCATTGTACTGTTCTCTAAATGTCAGATCCACAATACTTTGTTTTTAAAAAATGGAAATCATCTGTGCATTGTGAATTCCTGGCATAAATTTAAGGACTTTCAAATAATTGCAGGAATTGGGAGAATATTAAAGATCAAAGAGAAAAAAGTGAGATTCCTTCATAAGTGAGCTAAGCAGGCAGGAAAACAAAGTAGGGATGTATATTGCAAAAGGTTTATTGAGTTGTTAGAATAGTTGTTTTTCTGCTTTCACTAAAAATATGTAACGATTGGCTTCTTTTAGACTGTAATGCCCCATGTTTCATACCTAAAAGTATGATCTAATGGAGATGTAGGGGACTCTGTTAATGGCAGTACCCTATCTACAAACTTTGGTAATAGTCCATTGTTACATAGTGTAGGAAAACCTTGGCAATTGTAGGACAGCAGGACTATGCTATTACCAGATTTTGGGAAGAGATTATAGTAGAAGCCCAGTTGCCCAGCATTGAGAGGAAAGGGATGGGTTTTGACTGACAATTATCATAGTTCTCCATAGATCATCTCTTGGGGTGCAAGGTCCTGGTTCTGTCACTTAGGAGACCAGGTGTTCTACCCTGGCCATCATGTTCCTGGCTTGAGGCTGTTTGTATCACATCTCAATTTATGCCTTATTGCCTTAGGAACTGACTACAGAATTGAGCTGTAATAAGATCAGTTTTGAGGAGTTGGGGAAGGTATTCTCCATCTGACTGTCATAACCAGGTAAATGTCATAACTGGGCCATCTCTGTCTTTTTGCTCATTTCCATGCTTCTGTTATCCGAATGATGCTCTTACCACTACTTTCTTCTGGTCTTCTCAAGAGGCTACCCTTTTGCTTTCATACATTTTTTTCCTTTTTAATTCACAGAGATTAGTTAAGTACAAGGAAGAAACCAAAATGCATGTAGTTTTTCTTTTTTGTTATGATTTAGACCATGTTCTTCGCAAGGTCTTTAAACCTTTAGATTAATTTCTGGGTGGAATTTGGTACAGAGATAGACAACATACCAATGGAATCTCATTCTCTTAGTTTCACTATTAATCATACCAGCATGTGAAATTAATTTTTCCTTAATAGCAATATTGTGTGAAGATTAATCTTTTATGTATAAAATACTTTTGTGTATGGTGCTGGGGATCAAACAGAGAACCTCATGTATGCTAAGCATGCACTCTACCACTGAGCTACACCCCCCAACCTCTAATTATGAAAAAAGTTAATATGATGTTACAAAAGTTCTTTCATCTCCATTTTGAGTGTCTAGTGCCACCTTCACTAGCTATCAAGGTACCTTCAATTTATGCTCACCATAATTTTCTTTTTTAAATTTCACAATAGAAATGAATTTATTTTCTGATACAAATCATTATAAGCCTTTGAACAATAGAAAGAAATTATGTATTGTGAGGTTGAAATATCCTTTTATTCTTAGTTCACATAGGTTTTTATCTAAATCAGGAATGAATGGATGAATGGTGGTGTTTAAGAAAGTCCTTTGAAAGTCATCTCTTTTTAAATTCTTTAAAGAATAATATCAGTGGATTTCTTCATATCACCCTTTGTTTTAATGAAACGAAACCTAAGCAATGTTTAATTTACTAATATTTTACTTAGGATTTTTCATTAGTATTCACAAGAAGGATTGGTGGCAGTCTCCCTATGTATTTTCCCATTTATTTATGAAAGTTTGGGTAAGTAGGTTCTTTGTATTTTAGGGGGAGGGAGGTTGCCACTTTGTCAGGTTTTTGGATCAGGGTTGTGCTGGCATCATACAATAAATTTGGAAGCTTACTATTATTTTCCTATGCCTTCTGTTTGAAAATTGGTTATTATCCCTTTCTTTAAAGTTTGGCAGAACTTGTTTATAGAATCATTGGAGACTGGCATATTGTACAGGATAGATCATTGACAACAATACAAAGTTGTAAAACCTTACATAAAAGCTTTTGACCTGTGTCTTTTTGGTAAAAATTAGCATAAAGGTTTCTTCTAGTTAATATGTATTAATGTATGTAACCACATGGGTGAATCTATATAATTGTATATAAATATGCAATCTATGTAATTCCACTTATATGAAATTCTAGAAAATGCTCACTAATCTGTAGTGAAAGAACTCAGATCATTGGTTAGTAGGATCAGGGTATTTGGATAGAGAAAGATACAAAGGAGGGACTACAAAGGGAGCACAGGGACATTTTTGGGTGTGGTATATATATTCATTGTCTTTTTTTTGAAGAGAGAGGGACACAGAGAGAGAGAGAGAGAGAGAGAGAGTCAATTTATATTTAGTTTTTCTTGTGGCCCTCATATCTCTGACATTTTGTTGTGTACATGGTGCTAGGGTATGAACCCGCGTCCTCAAGCATGCCAGGCAAGCACCACAACCACTGAGCCACCACTCCAGCCCCTATATTCATTGTCTTGATTGTGGTAATGGTTTTGTGAGTGTATATGTATTTCAAAATATATCAAATTATGTTTTAAATATGTATGGTTTAGTATACTTCAGTTATATCTTAGTGAATTTGAGCAATTCATCCATTTCATGCTGATTTAAGGTTCCATCATTATGCCAGGTATGGTAGCATTTGTCTGTAATCCCAGTGTCTTGGGAGGCTAAGGAAGGAGGATGGCAAGTTCAAGGCCAGCTTTGGCAACTTATCAAGACCCTGTCTCAAAATAAAAAAACTAAAAACAGAGTGGGGATGTGGCTTAGTGGTAGACTGCCGCTGAGTTCAATCCTTAGTACCACACAAAAAATATTTAATAAGTTCCATCATTATCTGATAGTAAATTCCACATGTCTGTATGTGTATGTTTCTAGATCCTCTTCAACTCTTTTAAACAAATATATTTGACTTTATATATTCTTATCAAGAATTACACAGTATCAGTAAAGGTATATTGGGAGACCTTGGAAGTCATCAGGAAAAAATATTAATAGATGCATACTTGCTTACTAAGGATAAACTCCAAAAGATGCAGCCATGAGTCCAGAAGTCTTCCCTTACTTTGGCCTTACCCTTAATGACTTATACTCATGTCAAGCCATGACATGAGTTAAACATAGTGCATCTTTTCATTTTAGGGGACTTCCTCAACCATGCCTAGGACCAGTGGGGTGGAATTTATATAGAAGCAGGTGCACCTTCCTTTGCTCTCACTATTGCTGGAGTGCAGATGAAGTTAGCCTTTTGCCTTTCTGTCACAGGAAAACAAAGGTTCCTATGAAACCCCATGCCTTGTGGAGAACTGGTGTGTTTCTTTAATTAATAAACTGACCAGATTTTTTTTCTCTCATCAGCACACATGTTTCTTTTCTAAGAAAAGTATGAATCAGGCATTCTCGTTGGAGGCAGTCCAGTTTTTGCATTCCTGCAGTTAGGGAACATTGCTCATATTAACTAAAGGGTTATAACAAAATAAGTTCACTTAGGTCCACTTTATCCCCCTCTGCTTACTGTATGTGACTGTCTCTCAGACCTACTCAACTTCTTCAGAATGCTTGTTTCTCCTGCCTGAGTCTACATGATTGCATTTCATATAAGCACAACGACTACAGACTACAGGTTATCACTTTAGCTTAATGTGATAAAACTATTCATTATTATTGTGTGATGAATAACTGATAACAAAAATTTAAAAAGATTATTACTGACCACTGATAGATTAAAATCAGGGCTTAATCATCCTGTGTTTACTTGTGCACAGAATTTCATGAACTGCAGGGGGAACTGTAGAACTGTTTGGCTAAACAGTTTTTAAAGTCAGTTAGCTAGAAGTCTGGATGATGATTCATACTAAGAAACATCTTTTAAATACCAAGAGAGTTGGTAATAAACTGTTTTATCTGTAGAATCTGTCAGCCTTGGACTGAGAATACAGTGATATTCTCATATTCTTTTTTCCTGTTTGTTTAATGCAGGTTTCAAAATGCAAAATGGTTTTCTTTTAATGATTATTTGCTTTTTTTGTTTTTTTAAAAAAATACATACCACTTTTTAATTGGACAGTTTTGAAATGATGTACTTTATGGGGCTTTTTCATTTTTATGTAGGTTTAAAACTATATTTGTTACATAATCCTTTTTAAAAAAATATCAATTTTATTTAGTTTTTCATGTGGTCTCAGTTGCTCCAACATTTTGTTGTATGCATGGTGCTGGGGTTTGAACTCACGTCCTTTCGGTTGCCAAGCAAGCATCTTAACTGCTGAGCCACCGCTCCAGCCCTGTTACATAATCTTAATGCTTTAAAATATACTGCAGTGTGTTTGCACTTTGTACTTTCAGATTCTCTACTCTTGCTTAACTCTGTCCTTAAAACTTCTGTGATATTTGTTATGTGTCTGTGTATAAACTCCAGCATAAGGTGGTATGTTCTCTATATCATTGGCAGTTATATTAACTTTTTCACCCTTTTAAGGGATTGAAGAGTTTTTTTTTTAAATAAAGATCCTAATTGTGATGTCTGAAATGTGGGAATCAGATTTTATTGTGAAAATAAATGTTATAGATCAAATAGACTGTTTATAAACTATCCTTGATTTCTCATCTCAGAAAACATTGCAAATACAAATGTATGTATCTTTGGGTGTCTCGTGGCATCAATATAACTGCTTTCATGACCTTGGCCCACTTAACTATGATTGAATGAAAAGTTTTAGGTATGAGGATTGAAAAATGAGGGCAAATTATCAAATTGGAAATAAAAGTAAAATATCTGTATTATAAAGCATCATTTGTATGAAACATGCCCTAGGTGCTTTGTAACTACAAAGGGATTGAAACCTCTGCTGTTAAATAGTATCATGTCTTTATTGTTTGCATCAGGCCTTCATCAAGTTGACTTTTGGTCACGATGTACCTGGAGACTTAACAGTAGACTCTGGAACAGAACAGTCATCAGATAGAGAAAATACCTTCCCATCATATTCCTATCTCCCAGGCTGAAATCAGTACTTACATAGGTAAATTTTGCCTTGTGCTCCTTTATTTTCTTCCCTAGAGTTAGCAAGGGAGACATCTTAGTGGTAGCTTGATCAGTTAGGACCTTGAAAGAACTTAGATATATCCTCTTCCTTTCCTTTTTCAAACAGATATAGGTATTCCTTGACTTACAATGCAGCTAATTGATTAACTCCCAGTAAATTGATATAGTAAGTTAAAAACTCATTGTAACATATCTAATCTACCAAACATCATAAGTTTGCAACACAGTACACTGTAGAGTATCTTGGATCCCACAAGGTGATCACCTAACTAGGAGCTGTGACTTGCTGTTGCTGCTCAACGTTGCAAGAGTATCAAAATGCATGTTTATTTATTTATTTATTTTTTAGAAAGAATCAATTTTATTTAGTTTTTCGTCTTGTTTTTGTTTTCCTAACACTTAGTTTTGTATGTGGTGCTGGGATTTGAACCTGGGTCTTTGTGCATGCCAGGCAAGTGCTTTATCACTGAGCCACTGCTCCAGTTCCCCTCAAAATGCATGTTGTTAGTCTGGGAAAGGATAAAAGTTCAAAAATTTTTTCAAAATTCAAAATCTGAAGTCTGTTTTCTGCTGAATGTGTATCATTTTCACACCATTGGTTAGCTGAAAAATGATAAAACATTGTCATTTGGGGATCATCTATATTTATATAATCACCACAATCTTAGTTATTTTCATAATTGAGAATGTTGGGACACTTAGAATAGCTCAGTAGTAATTTGGATAGTTTATTGGTTTATTTATAAAAAATTTTTTCCTGATTGTAAAATAATTATATAGTTATACAACGTTGGAAAATACAGAAAAGCAAACACACAAAAAGTACTTATAATCCAAACACCTCAGAAATAGCAATTGTATATAACTTTCTAATCTTTTTCTTATGTATGTATGTTACATGTAGAAAATACATATAATTTCTTTTTTTGCAGGGGTGTGGTGGTGCTGGGATTCAACCCAGGACCTCTTTACTACTGAGATACATCCCAGCCTTTTTAATTTTATTTTTAAATTTTGAGATAGGATCTTGCTAAGTTGCTAAGCCTGGCTTTGAACTTGAGATCTTCTTGCTTTAGCCTCCCAAGTCACTGGGATTATAGACATGAGCCACTGTGTCCAGACTGTAATCTCTTTTCTGACTAAAATTAATTTATTGAGCACATATTTGCTCAACTCTGCACTGTTGTATTTAGTAGTGAATTGTTACATAATTGTTTTAAAACTATTTTTTAAATAAATATATAATGAGCATTCTTCCACATCATACATTATTTATAACTTGTTTTTAGATATATTGGAGACATGACAATCTTGGTTCATAATGGTTAAGGGAACGTGGCATTTGAAAACAACACCTAGGAGGCCTAGAGTAAGCTCAGATGGTCTCCATTTGGTATGGTGCTCTGGGCTTGTCCAGGGAATCCCATCTTGTTTTTGTTCAGCATGATGGAAGCTCTTGGAAAGGTTAACAAGATATGGTAGAAAGCAAGAGGAACTCATGGAAGGTGACAGGACATGCAGTGGATTAATATCATGATAAAAAGAATGATTGGATCCTTTGATTAATTTTGGACTATTTAGAAAGAAAATATATTAGAATTCTGCTTTGTGTATTAAAATTAATTTTTCCATTGATGATCCAGAATTGAAGTTTCTAATAATTTAATTTTTTAAAAGTTAATAGAAAAATAAAAATTGTATATATTTATGGTACACAACATGATTTTCTTTTTTTAAAAGAGAGGGAAAAAGAGAGAAAGAGATAATCTATTTTATTTATTTTTTTATCTGGCCTTTGTTTCTCTGACAGTTGTATATGAGGTGCTGGGGTTTGAACCTGGGTCTTTGTGCATGCCAGGCAGTTGCTGGAAACACTGAGCCACTGCTCCAGCCCCATGATGTTTTGATATAAGTATATATTGTATAATGGCTAAATCAAGTGAATTAAAATGCATTACTTTACACATTTATTTATTTATTTTTTTGGTGAGAATACTTAGAATCTACGTTCTTGGCAATTTTCAAGTACACAACACATTGTTATTAACTGTAGTCACCATGTTATACCATGGATCTTGAACTTACTCCTATCTAAATGAAACCTTGAATATTTTGACCAACATCTCTACAATCTCCATCCCTACTGCCCCAGTCACTGTTCTATTCTCTGCTTCTATAAGTTTTTTCTTTTTGGATACCACATATAAGTGAGATCATTCAGTATTTGTCTTTCTGTTTCTGGCTTATTTCACTTAACCTAATACCACCAGGTTTATCCACTTTTTCACAAATGACAGGCTTTCTTTTTTAAAAAAGATTGAATAATATAGATATATTATTCAATTACAGATATATAATATATATTATTATTCAATTATATATATATTTATGTTATAAATATATATAACTGAATAATCTATATATACACATATATGCGTACATGTATATATAGCCTACATTTTCTTTATCCATCTGGTAATAGACACTTAGGTTGATTTTGTATTTTGGGCGTTGTGAATAATGCTGTATGAATATGGGAATGCAAATATCTCCTTGACATACTGATTTCATTACCTTTGGAAATAGACCCAGTAGTGGGATTGTTGGATCATCATTTGGTTCTAATTCTGATGTATATTTCTCTAGGTATTTCTTGATTTTTTTTGTGTTCTCACCCTCTAATCAATTAATCTCTAACCAATCCCTACTTTTTATATATTCTTTACAGTGCCCCCCAAATAATTTATTTGACCAACATTGGGTCTGTAGTGGTAGGATGAGACCTGCCTCATTACTGTGGAGCTTATAGTCTAACAGAGGAAGATAGACAATGAATAGTTAAACATACAGACAAATACATTACTATGAATTGAGAAAAGTGTTACAAGGAAACAGATTTCTGGGACGAGAATAAAGGGCAGAGACCCTTAGAGTGGCTGATCAGGAAGGGCCTCTGAGGGCACTAATTTATAGGCTGAGATTTTAATGATGAAAATAGACAGTCCAAGAACCAGGCAGAGCATCAAAGACACAGGAAATAATTGGTAGGAAGACCCTTGAGGATATTAGCTTAGTGTGTGTTAGAAACTGAAGGATGCCAGGTACTGCTGGAGAAAAGTGAGTGATAGGGAAAGTATAGATGAGGTGACAAAAGTGAGTATATAGAGAGCTGAATCATATTGCCTCAAAGCCCATGAGAGGTAGACTGGATTTTAAGGACCATGAGAAATCATGAAGCTATGTTAAAAGTATGAAATATAATGGGATTTACATTTTAAAAGATTGCAGGAACTTGTGAGGAGAATCATTTTGGGTGGTACATTGAGAAACTTAAAGATCAATAAGGAGGCTATTGTATAGTCTAGGAAAAAACTAGTGACTTGAAGTAGGATGTTGACAGTAACCTGGGAGAAGTTTCTGTATACAGTCTAAAGCAGCAGTCTTCAATACACATAACGTGAGCCACAAATGCAAGTCAAATGGGTATCAGAATATTTCTTGTAAGCACATGAAAAAAGGAAAAGGCAATTATAGGTGAAATTAGTTTAATCCAATATATAAAAATATAGCAAATATATAATGTAGTTTAGTCAGATTTTCATTGCTGTGATAAAATACTTGCTGTTCTTTAGACTAGTATGTCTGTGTAGGAACCACTTGCAACAATGGTTCTAAAACCTGGCCATGCAGATCATTAGGATCATCTAGTGAGCTGTCAGTTTTATTTTTATTAGTTTTTTCCCCAAAAATTCCTCATTATTTCCTCCCATAGGTAATTTTTCACTATCTGTCCCTCTTCATAGGCTCTAGCTTTTTGTTATATGGTTCACCTCTCTAGACTCTGATTTTTTTGTGTCTTACACCTCTTTTCCAAGACCCAGAAGACAATGCCAAAGTTTCTGTTACTTGACTGAATAGCTTAACTTTTATTTAAATAATCATTGCATGAACAAATTCCATTTATTATTATTTTTTTTTAAAGAGAGAGGGACAGTGAGAGAGACAAAGAAAGAAACAACTTTATTTAGTTTTTCACATGACCGACCTTCGTTGCTCTAACACTCAGTTGTGTACGTGGTGCTGGGGTTTGAACCCAGGTCCTTGTGCTTGCCGGGCAAGCGCCGAAACCGCTGAGCCACCGCTCCAGCCCAACAAATCCCATTTAAGCTATGCTGAGAGGATTTCCTTTTTTCATAAGCCATGTGGCTCAAACTGAAACCAACATTGATAGTACCTATATTTTCCTTTCCATTGGACAGATTTCAGTCCACAGAATGCTTTCTGTGGCATTCTATATTGTTTGAATAGGTCATTGTTGCCTGTGGAGGTACAAATGGATTTAGAATGCAAAATGTCTCTCATTCTTGTCTTCACCCAATTCCTCTTTCCAGAGGTGAATTTTTATAATATATTGTGGAGGCTTTTAGAGATAGTCTATTTTTACATAAGACATATGTACCTATATTATTTAAATCCACATTATAATATAAAATATATGCTGTTGTTTGCTTTTTTAAATTTTACAGATTATTCTATATCAGTATACAAAGAACTGCTTCATCTTTTTAATGGGTGCATAGTAATTTGTATGGGTGTACCAACCAACATTTATTTACCTTGTCCTAATTGATGGTTCTATTATTAAATTGCTATTAAAAGTACTCGTAAGAATTTTTTTTGTATTTTACTTTTGAAATGTGTCAGATATAATGTTAAATTAGACCTTTAACATTTTACTATATTTTCTATATTATCTGTCTGTCCATCTGTCCGTCTGTCCATCCATCCATCTATCCATCCATCCACATTGATGCTTATTTTGAAATCCATGTCTGTTATTTGGAGCCCCCTATCTTTGGTCTGAATTTCCATTGTTTTGGTTTTCATTTGTGTTGTTTTTCTTTGTTGTGTGCCTAGATATTTTTTATTGTATGCCTGACATCATATTTTCCCAGTTTCATAAATGATTTGAGACATAGAATGATGTTTACTTCTTCCATAGCAACCTATGATTTACCACAATCTAATTTTAGGGATTGAGACAATTTAAAACTGTGAAGGTTCACTATATTTCTAGGCTATCGTCCATAGTGTGAACAAAAAACCAAGAGTATTCTTCAGTCTTCCTTTCCTTACAGGCTCTCTAGTTAAGCTTCTATCCCTAGACTAGTGCTGTCAAAAGGCCTGCGTGGACTCTCAGCCACCCCTTTCAGAAAAATTCTCCTAGAAAACAATCATCCCTGAAACAAGGAATGCTCAATTCTAACTGAGGCTGCTAAATCCTGGACACCTCTGTTGAAAATAGAACTCTTTTATTTAAAGCGAGTTTAATACATTTAGCTATATGACAGATAGCTTTAGTCTTCTAACATTGTATTTTAAGTTATACTTTGTGTTTGTTACTTCAAAAATTTTTTGCCATGTGGTTTGTGATGGATGTGGAAAATTGCCAGAAGTCACTCAGCCAGGCAGCAAACCCCCGTACTCACTATTTTGAAATCTACAGACTCTGGCCCTCATTGGAATCTATTGCCTCAGGCCATTATCAGAGGATCCCCCACTCTACTGAAAAACTGAGTCTAATAGCTACCCTATTGAAAAACCCAGTCTAACTGGAAAACTTGCACCTTAGCCCCTCCCCTCTCATTCCCTCTGTCTACCCCAGTCTAGTCTGTAAGTGGTAGAGGGGGCCCAGCTTCTATTGGGTCCCCCCTCCACAGCTTTCTCCTGAATAAACCTGTGTTGCTGTTGAGCCACTGCTCTCCTCTCTTTATTTCCTTCATTTTTTTCTTACATAAATGGTGCTGAAACCTGGGATGAGTAGATGGAACTCATAATGCTCCCTCCCATTCTCTTCCTTTCAATTCTGCCTTACTCTTTACTTCTCCTTCATTCAAGATTTGAGATTTAGAGCACCCTCCAAGTTCGCTACAGCTAAAGGGCAGCCAGAAAGCGACCCAAAATCAACCCCCTCCAGGGCGGAAGGGTGAGTGTGGGGGAGATTTTTGCAGCCTCATTGCTACCCCAATGGAGCAAGAGCTTTTCTGAGCTCTTTATTGTTGTCCTCTGGAAACCTCATTCTTATCTTTACTTTTGCTGCTCTCCCAGACCTGCAGATCACAGATCCATTTTTCATTTGGTTCCTGCATGCAACACCAGTCATCCTCATCAACTTACCGGAGAGGTAAGACTCTGGGTTTCTTGCAAAGGCACCCTGCTGGAAATTCCCTCAGGACCCTGGGGTTCCTCACCTTGGGACCAGAGTTGGGGATGCCTAATCCTTCCAGGTGCACTGCTTCTTGCACTGCCACCACTGGGTGGCAAGGAGCAAACAGAGGACACTTTGTTTTCTCCTGTCACCTCCATCACACCTCTCTATTACTCGGTGGCCTGAATTTGGAATTCAGGACCTTTGATCCAAAAAAACAGATCTTATTAACTTCCTACAAGAAAATGGCAAATGGTCTGAACCGGGACTGATGTTTCAAGGTTCCCACCAAGGGTGGCTCCTCTGGGCCTTCCTTTGACCTCACCGGTACACCCACTCTCTTTTTCTGTCTCTCTCTCTGTCTCTCTCTCTGCCACCTCTTCCTCTGGTGGCTCCAGTAAGGATATTGCTGGACATCACATCCACCACCAGCCATAACCTACTGGGTGAGGGGCTCCCTCTGACTCTTCCTGGCTTTCTCTCCACCAGAGTCCTTGAGGGCCCTCCTCAATCCATCTTCTCCAACATGGTCCAAATCTCACCAAAGCTTCCATGAGAAACCCCCTTGGGATGCCTTCCCAAACATATCCAGACCCTGGGTCTCCAAGACACAGTTAAACTTGAAAGACTAGTGTTCTTCTGTAATATTTCTTGGCCCCAATATAAGCTAGACAATAACAGTCACTGGCCTAAAAATGGCGCATTTGACTACCAGATTCTCAGAGATTTTAAAAACTCTCCACTGCAAAACTCTCCACCGCAATGGCAAATGGTCCGAGGTTCCCTATGTCCAGGCCTCCACTCCAGTCCTGGTACCTCTACTCCAGACCTTCTTTCTGCCCAAACTGCTCAATTTTTCACTTTCTTCTCTTCAAAGAAAAACCCCTCAAGGGATCCCTTTCTTGGGAACCCTCCCTCTTTGGGTATTCTGCTTCCTTTCTATTAATCTAAATCCTGTTAGTTTGCTCTGTCTGATCCTGTGTCCATAGATTTCATTCCTCCAATTTACAAAACAGAACCCACCCAGCCATGCTGTGTTACATTTATAGGGATTTACCCGAAATCTTCGGAACCATGAGTAAAATAAACAATTGTTCTATCACTTTTCTTCCAGGAGTTCTCTACTCCATTTTATGAATTCTCAATAAAAAATATTGGGACCCTGTCAGACACATGGCTGCCAGACTCAAGACTCAGGAGAAAGAAAGGCTTTACTGCAGTGACTCTTATCAATCAGTGTCTGCCTTAGCAGAGAGAATATTAGTCTGATCTTTTTTCAGTTTCCTTTCATGGCCATTCATTCAATTGAGAAACTGAGGTCTCTTAGAAGTACCTTAATTCTCTGGCCACGGCTAATCCCTAATGTGAATGCAGGGTCTCTAGAGATGGCTGAAAGCTAATTGATTGCACATGGAAGCTCCATCCCTTCTTGAATCTCCTTTCATAGCTTCTCACTTGATGGTAGGGGGAGGACCTCAGCAGCTCCTTAGACAACAGGCTGAGATAACTTCTTAGCATGATCTAAGGATTCCTAAGGCAGAGCCCTACCTATCAATCTACCAGTGAGTGAATTGCCCTTTCTCTTTCTCTTTCTTGTAGCAACCTCCGACAATGTTAGGGGATAGACAGATGTGAATGGTGGGAAAACTAGGATAAGAGAATAATTCTATCAAATGGGCCCACTGTGAGGACCCCACATGTTTTCTTTTCCAAAAGGCAATTTACCTGAAGGGGAGCCTGCCTGATCTTAGTGAACAGACTATGTCACATTCCTCAGCAAACTACCTGTTATTTGCAGAGGAAATGTAGGCCCATTAAAATAATGTTAATAGGAGGAACACAAATTATCCTGAAGGAGACTTTTGAGACTAGATCCTGAAACTCGGGGAGATAACGACAATCCCTCCTAACCAGAATCCAATTAGAACTGGTTAGCATGGGCCAAAGTGACCTAGAGTTGCCATGGCAGTAAAGAGTTGAAAGTCTGATGTCATCTTGCTGTCAGTCAAAAGTCAAGGTGGACCTAGGTGGGACTCCCTGAAAACTTCTTTGGAGTTCTTGGTAAAACTGGAAGTACAGGAGAAACAACATCCAAATATCTTTTGCTTATCTCAAGAAGCATTATCTGAGTCTTTTAAAGGTGTTTTTATATACTTTGTTGGTAAATGGTTAAAGGAGTTCAAGATTGCTTTGTTTCTGGGTCTTCACCATAAGCAAGATTACTAAAATTCTAACAGGCCTAATTTTGTATACAAAGAGTACAAAAGGTTTCAGCTGTATTTCAGTTAAAGTACTGTAAATAGCATAAATTATTTGCTCTATTTGCTTAATTGAAAAGGTCAGACATTGTTATAAGAATTGTGTCACAGTGCAGTTTTAAGAAAGGGTCAGCAAATAGGAAAGAGATATAAAAGGTTATAGGTATGGAATTATACTTGGACATGGAAATTAAAATGAAAGAAATGTTCCTAGGTGAAGAAATATAGAGTGTCTAAGTAAGTTGCAGAAGGTTTGTGGAGGGTAAATCTCAAAGGTCTGTATGTGAAATTGAATATAATTGGCACAATCAGTTAAAACTATTTAAGATTTCTCTTAAGGTCAAAAAGTGTTCAAGCTTCGTCTAAATCTTATGTATGTTCATGTAGATTTACAGAAAAGTAACAAATAAATGCTCTCTTTTATATATTTAATCTGACATAGAAGGGACACATTGCCATTTGAAAGCCTGACATATCTGTTTGCTTTGACTAAGACTTTTTCTGATCATTAACATTGTTTCCTAAATGTATATTCAGAGAGACTACAAAAATAATACGTGAGAACTTTATAAAATACTATTAAGAGGCCAAGTTAGCTTCAGAAATAAAGCAATATTTGTCAAGAGCTCTATCTTGCCTAAGCTAAGACTCAGCCTCTCACCTTATGGTTCCAAAGTAGAATTAAGTTTATTTACTTTTGGTAATTCCACTTTGGATTTTCCTTGTAAAACTTTAAAACTGATACCTATTAGTGTTTTGCAGAAGTACTATTTGTAACAGAAAAACTTGAGTTAAGATACATCATCACCTACAGGACAGATAAGATATGCTACTAACCTCAAGGTCTGTTATTGATCCTAATTAAACAAAAGAGGTAACCATAAAATGGTACACATTAAAATTAAAGTTCAGTACTCCCATATTAAGACTGGTGAAACTGGCCTGCTGGATGTTTAATACCAAAACCAGATTACCAAAGTTAAGGAAGTTAAAAGGTTAAGGAAAAAGTCAATATTTTGGCCCTTGCCCTGTTTGGTCAGCAAAAATTCAGGAGACAACAGGAATTCTCTCAGCCAACCAGTGCACAGTCTGCAAAGAGGATGGTCATTGGAAAGGGAAATGTCCCGGATGCTTCCAAGGGAAGTCAGTTATGGTCAGCAAGACCCTGACCCATCCGGCAGATGGCACCAGTGATAGGGCAGGCTGAAGGAGCCAAGAGGCTCATACACGTCTCTTGACAGTGGCCTCCTGAGGAATCTCAGCTGACCTAGAAATAGATAGGCAAAAAGTCAGTTTTGACCAACTTGGACTTAAACATCTGGCAGGAGAATTATAACCAAAGCACAATCATACATGGGCATTTAAAAGGAAAGACACTAAAAAAAAATTAAAAAAAATAAAAGGAAAGACACTGATTCTTTAATGTAACTCAAAATGCACATTTGTATCATTTCTCCCACAAATAAATAAAACTGGGAGATTATAAAGAAAGGGTTACAGAAGGCACTACCAGAATCACAAGTTTGTTCTAAGTCCGTTTTAGATCCACAGATTTCCCTAACCTCCTATATGGGTAAACACAATCTGTTTTTCTCTGGTATGGTTGTTCTAATATTTAAGCTACCTTATAGAAATCAGATGACATTCCCCAACTAAGGGTACACCTGTGCCATTATAAAAGTTAAACGTGTTTCTACCAACTCTATTAATGTTTCTAAAGCCATGAATGGCCTCCACTCACAAGTAAATGACATGTCAGATGGCACCCTAAGCTCTAATAAGTATTATCTTCATGGTGTTCCACTGATTGTTTTGTATTAATTGCTTGCAGAAAATAATGTTTTATTGCATTATTCATTGTTCTAGCATGATCCCTCCCCCATGTATAGCATGTCCAGTCACCTGCCAACTGCCACCACCATGAACCTGTGGATTGCTGTGATGCACAAAATGCCTAGAGCCAATTAAGCACCAGGTGGTCATGGAAATATGACCCTCCATGCAGCTGCCTCCCAACTTCTACCAGGGCACCCCAGATAGACCCTCTGGAGAGTTTCCTTGACTGTCACAGACAACACCCTACTGTCAGCACGGAAAAAGCCAGAACGGTCATCACCATTTTCTCCCAAAGGCAGTCAAGGACCTCTTCAGAGGGAAATTGAGGTAGGAGGTATATTATCTGTAGGCAGACAGAAAATGGGGCCTTGGAGAATGGAATTTCACCACCCCAAATTAAAACCTTAGGCTAAAACTCTTTTGGTTTTGGCTGCCTAAATGGAAGGCCCCACTCATGCATAGACGACCAACTCCTATTTTTGACAGGAACACCGAAACCAAATTCAATGCCTCCATTCGTTTTAATATCTCACTTAGCCTCCAACACTCCTCATGCCATTTCCTTCCCTCTCACCTCTCCTCCTTGAGGTGTCAACCCCAGTGTGGGATATCTTCAAACCTACTGTGACCACCCACCAAACTCCTGTTAAAATTTCTCTACAAGAGCCTGCTTTCAGCTAAAGCAAATTATCTCCTATCACCTCTCTGGCTGCTTCAATTATAACTAGGGAATCTTCTTCCCAGGCAGAATTAATACTTATGCTTGTTTACTCACTAGCTGGTTAAAAATTTGATATCATCAACCTAACTCTTATATCCCTTTAGAGTCTGGAATGATGGATATGGAAAATTGCCAGAAACCACTTAGCCAGGCAGCAAACCCCTACTCACTATTTTGAAATCTACAGACTCTGACCCTCATTGGAATGTATTGCCTTGGGCCCTTATCAGAGGATCCCCACTCTACTGAAAAACTCAGTCAAATAGCTACCCTATTGAAAAACCCCGTCTAACCAGAAAACTGGCACCTTGGCCCCCCTCTCCCCTCATTCCCTTTATATCTACCCCAGTCTGTTAAGTGGCAGAGGGGGCCCAGCCTCCACTGCGTCCCCCCCCTTCGCAGGTTTCTCCCTAATAAGCCTGTGTTACTGTTGAGCCACTGCTTTCCTCTCTTTATTTTTTTCTTTTTTTGTCTCCTTTCTTACAGTTTGTGTGTTTTCTTTGGTTTTTTTTTTGTTTTTACATTATCTCTTTTTAACTATAAATTCATATAATGTTTTTCCCTGAGACTTAATTCATAGTTTCTTCATTTTTATCAATTGGAATAAAACTGTATTTCACTGGGTTGTTGTGAGAATTGCTTAAAATAACCTACATTAATCATTTATTGTACTGCCTGGCATATGGTAAACCTGTTATAAATTTAGGCTTTAGAGCTTACATTACAGATGAATGAATGAAGTAGAGAGAAAAGAAGATTGAAAGGAGAAGGAAAGAGTAAAGCTTTCCTTCATCTCATGCTGTTGTTGGGATTCTTTCAGGCCTAGTGTGTTCTTTTTGGATGCACCCTTACCCTGTATGCCATTTCCTCCATACTCATATCTAAGATCTTTGCTTGGTCTTTCCAGCAGACAGATCATGATATAACTGGAAAACCTGAGGCTAGGCATTCCTCTGAAATTAATTGACAGGCTAATTAATTGATATGTTTTTGTTCTTTCCACCATTCCCAGAAGCTGTTATATTCTGATTCTGGGCTTCCTAATTTCAGAGTATTGTAAACAGTCTCCGTATGGTAGGCTTGAAAAAGAATATAGATGAAAATGGGAATTTTTTGGTCCCTAGAATAAAATTTCACCACCTAGGTTTTTATTTTGGGTATTAGAAATGTAGGCAGGGTAGGGTAGTAGTGGGAGCATGAAGGCGTGGGTTCTCTGGGGAAGAGAGAAGAAACGGTCAGGACTGGGATTAGCTTTCAGAAATGGGGGTCAGTGTAGGTGACTGTTTCATGGGTGATTGAACCTGCCCCTTGCTTTTGACATGAAGTCTTAAGATGGGGAGCTAAGATTGCCTATGTTTATGTTGTGGATAATGAACATTTACAAATGTCATAGACTCTAACTTAAAAGATCGCTGGCACAGAAGGATGATGTGGCCTGCCTTTGAATGCACTGGTGGGCATAGGCAATGAACCTCTTATGTGTGAGCATGATGGCCTGAGGATCCGAAGGAGAGATTTACCCTATTTTCAGCATACTACCATGTCCCCACTTTGAGGATGTAAATGAGTGGGAAAAGGTATTTTCCTAAATATGAGTTGGAATGTCTTGATACCTCTGATTGGTATGGGCAGAGACATATTTTTTTTTCCAAGTAGAACTTGTCCACTTTAATGTGAATTCTTATTCTCTTGAATGTTGTAAAACAAATTCGTATATCCTTTTGTATCCTGAAATCTATTGTTATCACCCAGGTGTACTTTTGTCTGTCTCAGTCTAAAAAAGAAAAAAAAAAGGTAAATTTAGGAAAGCTCTTTTATCTCCTGACTTCCTTTGTTAGCAACCGTTCCACAGTTTAGGGAACTTCAAAAGAATATAAGAGAACAAAGGAGAAAGAAGAAAGCTGACTCTGATGTTTATGGTGTAGTAGACTAGGAAGAAGAGTTAAGCCTTGGTGGAAGCAACGGGTAGTAGCAATGGAAGGAGAATCAGAACAATTCCAGAGCCAGTGGAAGAAAAGAAAGATGGTCCACAGGCTAGACCAAGGAGTCTGGCTGAAGTGTGTGCTGGCAGGAGACTTCTGTCCTAACCTTGAAGATGCTGTCTCACACTTTTACCCCTCAGACACACTCTCCATCTTCACCCCTTGAGAGAATCCTCTCCTATTTTGGCACCTTATGCATTTGTCAGCTTTCCATTGTTGTGAAAAAACATATGAGAAAATCAGCTTTTAAGAAGAAAATGTTTATTTTGGTTCATAGTTTCAGTCCATGTTTGCTTAGCCTTATTGCTTTGTGTCTGTGGCAGCACAATACATCATGACAGGAGCACATGGTGGAGGAGGCCTCTTCACCTCTTGGCAGCAGGGAAGCAGAGAGAAAAGTTACCAGTTTCCCCAAATCCTCTCAAGGGCACACCCCTGGTGACCCAACTTCTTTCCACGAGGCTCTCAAAGATTACACCACCTCCTAATAGTATCTACCACAGGCTGTTCATCAAGCCTGGGAAGATTTGCAGAGAAAGTGAGGAAGATATTACTGATTGGAGTTTTTAATGAATTTTTCTCATAGGAACATTGTTGTACATTGCTTCTAGTATTATTTAGCACAGGTGTATTTTGGTCCTATTAAACTATTAGCCCAACTATGTGTTGGGTTGAATAGGCTTTTATGGTCTTTCCTAAGAATCTAACTAATGTGTATAACATTGTTTCTATGGTGAAATGCTTTTAATAAACTTATGAAAGAATCTTTTAATACAATCTATTTGTAAGTTGCATTGATCTGGTTGGGTTAAAGAGGCCCACCCTGTTCTTTAGCTTTAATATCTGCCTCTGTACAAAGAAGGCAAAGTCTTTTATAGTGATAGACAAGATGGGCCACACACTCTGAGTTTGACTAAAGATAAAGATTAGGTTCTTGAAGGAGAGCCCAATTGATTTAAGACAGGCCATATTTAATGAAATGTGGCACTAGATGGGCCTGCTCTAAATGAGGCAGTTTGTATAAATTCTCTACTATTATCAGACCATCTGTGTTTACTTTTGTGTGAAAGCAAAAGTTTCAGTTTTATTTTGGATCAAAAATGGCATTGCTCAGTGTGATAAGGGGTGTAAAAAATAAAGAGTAAATCAAAATGTGAGTTTAATTTTTTACCAGTTGCCATTTTCAATGGAGAATAAATGAAAGGTAAAGAGGAGGTAGTTGACAGTTTAGTCATGTTTTATGTAATGCTTGTTTTTGTTCTACATGAACACATTATACCATCCATCAGGATAAATTAATGTGACTTGGGCCTTTAAAAGCTGTAAAAAAATAATTTTAATGGTTTCAATAACAGCTCCAGATAAATGCAGGAAAACAGATATTCCAAACTGTCAAATAGCATATGTATTGCTTGGCTGTGTTATAACTGCAAGTAAATACTGCTTTTGTATGAAGTTTCCTTGACTGCCAATGGAAGAACTGTAACACATTTATTGGGAACAGAATTGGAATGGGAATGAGACATGTTACAACAGAATGGCAACTAATTTCTTCTTGCCAGTTGGACTGAATTGAAATAATAAATCATTAGGACAATAATAGGTTTTGGTTAAAAGAAAGAATCATTTAAAGAAATTTACAAAAATGGCAGATTCATACACACATTGCTTATGATATAGAAATTTTACTTAAATATATGGTTTTCTTATGTAGGAGATGCGATTAGATCCCAATATAGATGCATATGTTAAATGGAAAAATACCACATAAGCTTCAGAGGTGAATTCAGCTGTGGTATGGAAGGCAACTGAAAATCAATGCTTGCAACAAAGACCAGTTCCAAGTTCTGTTTACTGCAGGTAAGGGACTTCAGGATGCTGTTCTGTTTGAAAGGAGTGATTCATGCCATTATTTATTGCAGTTAATTGCTAATGTTTGTGAAGAGCACAGTATGTTGCACAACAGGACTGAGTAATCCTTGATGACCTTTTGTGCTATCAAAGCTTTATCAATTAGAAGCTCCTGATTGTAAATTCAGAGGATGCCTAGTGAGTGCCATCAAAAAGAAAGATTATACTTGACTTATGCAATTTGATTTTTTTTTTTTTGCTCTTCTTTATTTAAACTGAGTACTCTGTAGGGTACTGCTTCAAAATCCACAAAATTAAGAACATTCAAAATGTTTTTAAACTGCAATGAGTGTCTCTTATAAGAAATAGCAGAGATTTCAGAAAAACAGTGATTATATTTTCCTGATAAACTCCTTTCTTTATTGAGGACCTCACACTGGCTTACTAACTTCCTGGTCACTTTCTTTCCCATCCATTGCATTCTGTTGCTATTGGACCTGCATGGCATTATGAAAACTTTGTTAAATATTTCAAAATTGCAGTTTAAATATCTTATCTCATTATATTTCTCACTGGAAATCCATCTTAAAATATTTGTTCATTTTTATTCAGTGATCACCAGAATAGATTGTTCTTATGTTGCTGCATCTCTGATAGTGTTTAATACCTCCTTTTTAAAATTCTTTGCTCTCATATCTTCCACGACACTGCAGTGTCCTGGATTTTTTTCTTTTATTTTGTCCTTTTTTTCTTAAAAAATATCTGGCATTTTAAAATATTCTTTTTTATATTCTCTATTGTAGTCATTACCCAGGGCTAAGGACTCAGCTTTCTTTTCTTCCTCTAATCTCTTGGCAAACTAACTTACTCCCAAGTGTTTTCCAAGCTTCAGGTCCACATTTCAAACTGTTGTCAAATATTTTCATCATCATGATGAAAATCCAAAATCAAACATATCTTCTCCACCCATATTCAGGATCTTACTCTCCTAGAATGAAACTGTCAAGGAGATTTGGTATTTCTGCTACTGAGTTCGCATGATAGTACTAAATGGTAGTTTAGTGCTGTTACTTAGTTCTCATGATAGTACTAAATGGTAGTTTTGCTTTCTCCCACCTCCTACATCATGGTCTAGTTTACTGAACAGCATTTTTGTTGTGACTGCTTCTTATAATTGGATTAGGATCATTTGAAGCCTCTGGACCAATGTGTAGTCATGGAATCAAAGGATCAGTGTAGTAGCTATTCTGTTCTTACTGGACTCATTTATGCATTTGTAGTCAGCTGCGAGTTGGGTAGTTGGTTCTGCTGACATTGGCTGGGTTTGCTCATGTGTTTTGATATCTGCCAGTCATAGGTTGGTAGTTTATCTTCCAAAAAGCAGCCTAGGTTTGTTCTTTTGGCAGAGACAGGGCTTTGAGGTTATGAGCCTCTGTAACTCATCTGAACTGTAGTAGGATGCCTACTGGTCTATTGAAGACATTAGGAAATGGTGTGAGGTAATGGACCCATATATAAGAGTTGGTTTAAAATGGCAGGCCAGATCTTGAAAAAGAGATCCAGCTGCAAAGAATAACTCCAGAATGGCAGTTTCCAGTGGAGGAAGCAGAGGCAAGTAAGGAGTTGTACACAGAGGTGGTAGCTGAGGTGGATTTTGTGTATTAATGGCACAATTAATGGCCTTTTGGTACCTACAATCATCAGTATGTGTGGCTTTGAAGTTTTTTCTATTTGAGGTGGAGCCTTATTTCCCCACTTCTTGAATCTAGACAAGGCTTGTGACTTTGTTCGACCAATAGAATATAGGAAAAGCCACAAAGTTTTGACACTGAAATCTGGAAAGTCTTTGTAGCCTTCCTTTTTTCTGTTACCACTGATGAGTGAATTCATTTTGCTGAGTGTTAAGTTGTCAGTTATGGTGGAATGCTAACTTATTGGAGTAGGCCTGTAATAATAATGGTCTAGGAAAAAAAAAAAGAACAGATATCCCAAAACTTGTTACAGAAAATCATTTTACCTAAAGCAAAGCAAATAACCCATATTTAATTGTTTGGTTGAACTGGTATCATCTTCAGTTCTTCAACCAAGTCATGTTTTTCCTATCACAAGGCCGGCCTATAAATTTCCTTTTCCATGCCTGGATTCTTATAATCCTTATTATTTCCTGCTTAAATGTCATCTCTTCAGTAATGGCTCCCCCCATACCATATCTAGAGTTGGTTTCACTGTTTTGATTTTCCTTTTTCCACTTTCAGTCCTCTTTAAAGGATTTTATATTAACATAGTTGAAAACTATTTTGTTAACTCTTTTCCCTTTTTTTGTTTTTCTAGTTAAAGAGATTCATGAGGTCAGGGCCATTATTATCCTAATAACTATCATGGTGTCTGGCACATATTAGGGTCTCAATAAGTATTTGTTGAATTAATCAATAACTTAGAGGAAATTATGTACGTGATAAGGGACTAAACTAGGTCTGGGCATGGTCAGAGCTGACAGGGCCAGGCTTCCTGAAAACCCTAAGACTATTGACCAATAGTTAAACTAGAGTATCCAAACAGGAATGACTTACTACAGGGAATGGCAATGCTCTAAGTTGTTATTCGTCCCCAGTCAGTGTCCAGGGAAATAGCTTAGAGAGCTTGGAATGGGTTAGGCATGTTGTTGTCATTCGTTTCCTTTCATCTATGGAAAGAAGAGATCTGTGTTTAGGACATGGGTTTAGTTCAGTTATTTTTGTTCTAAGGAACAGAATGCTTCCTCAGATAATTGGGAGGAAGGTAAGTAAATCAGGAATCTCCACTGAGTGGGTAGGCCTCACAGAGGTCTGGAAGAAGCTAAGCCTCATGGGAAAGTGAAGTTTCACCAAAGCTGGAACAAATTCCCAGGTTGCTCTTTGGATATTAGCACCAGGAGTTCACAGACCTTTAGAGTAGATCTCTGCCTTTAATGAAACTTAGCAACCTTTGGTGACCCTGTTTTGCCATCTCCCTTTTTCCACTTTCAACTATTTCTTATGCTATAGTTCTTGACTCTGAGTAGGAACATCCATGGAGCTTTAAAAAATACATATACCTAGCCCCATCCCTTAGATTCTGACTTAGAATATATGCTCAATGAAGTTAAAGATTTTAAGGCTGTACCTTATCTGCTGTCCCACTGTTTTGCTAATCTTGTCTTCTATCACTCTTTCTCTCTTTTGCTGCATTCCAGTCAGAGGAACCACCTTGCTAATCTTCACCACATCAAGTGTCACATGGATTTTGTAGTTTCTGTTCTTTGCTAGGATGCCCACTTTCCTAGGGTCCCCCTGGCTTATTCCTTACACTCTCCAATTCTCCTTGCAAATATCATCTAAACAGAGATGTTCTTTCTGACCATCCTCTTTAATAAATAGTATCTCTCTCCTTATATCCTGCTTTATCCTGCTTTTTTTCTGTATATAGAAGCATGTATTTTGTTTTTTATTCTATTTTTTAAGGGAGGGAGGGACAGTGAAAGGGAGAGAGAAAGAATTAATTTTATGTAGTTTTTCATCTGGTTTTTGTTGCTCCAACATTTCGTTGTGTACATGGTGCTAGGGTTCGAACTTGCATCCTTGTGCATGCTAGATAAGTGCCATAACTGCTGAGCCACCACTCCAGCCCCTAACGCCCTCATTAGGTTATAAACCTTATAAAATTTTGATGTGGTTTGTGCCCCAAAAGTTCATGTCCTCTAGACTTGGTGTCTAATATAGGATGGGGCCCAGGTGACTGAGTTTTTAAATATCATAGGACACTTAGTTTCTTTTATCTACCTCACAGATTCATCTTTAGAACATTATCTTCCCAATGGCTTCTTCTGTATTTTATGGCCATTTTCTCTGTATTATTTTAGTTTCTTATCTCTGTTATTTTTCTGTTTGTATTTTGTGATTCAAGTCCTCAATAACTAGACTCTGATTGGCCTCGCTTGTTTGAATGAGTTTTCATCAGAACTCTATACAGTTAGGTGGTCAGACTGGATTTTGGATGCTTTTGCTTCTCTCTAGCCCAATAATATGTAGCCACAAAGGAATGGAATAGAAAGAACAGAACCACATGATACGAAATATGGTACTCAGTCAGGCCGTGAGTGTGGCAGGTAAGGTGATTGATTTGTTAAGAATTACTATTCTTAATTGTGTCTCCTTATTTTTACTAATTATAATCAACTGATTAAATGTTTTTGAGTGCCTAACATGTCAGACGAAGGAAATAAAATAGTAAATAAGAGAAATATGTAGTCTTTATTCATTGAGCTTATTCTGTAGCAGAAAGGCAATTACTAAAACAATTAGAATAAAGTGTGATATTTAAAAAGTGAATAAATTGAACACCATCAAAATAAAATCTTTTTCTCTCTTTTTTAAAAAACATTTTCCTCTTTAAGGCAAGAAAATGAAAAGTCTTGGAGTTGGAGAAAATATTTTAAAATATATTTAATAAAGAACTGTGTCAGGGGTTGGAGTTGTAACTTAGCAGATAGAGTACTTGCCTGGCATTCACAAGGACCTGAGTTTGAATCCCAGCACCATGTACACAACTGGGTGTTGGAGAAAACAGAACCAAATGAAAAAATAAATAAAAAATTGATTCTCTCTCTTTCTCTCTCTTCCTCCCTTCCTCTCTCTTAAAAAAAAAAGAAAGATCTGTGTCAGAATATATAGAGAAAGTTATAACTCAGTAATAAAAAGTCAAAGAACCCTATATAAAAGTTGGGGAAAGATTGTGGCAGATACTTCACTAAAGAAGATATATGAATGGCAAATAAATATGAAGTAATATCAATCATCATTAGGCATTGTGGAAATGCAAATTAAATGTGATTATCATTTCACACACACAAATGGCTAAAATTAAAATGACTCATCATACCAAAGATTGTCAAGGAAAGTAGAGTAACTAGAACTCTCTATATATTGTTGGAAATGCAATATAAAACAGACACTATGGAAAACAACTTGTCAGTTTCTTATAAAGGTAAGCATAGTTAACATGTAAAACCTATCTTATAATTCAGCAATATACTTAGACATCTTTTACCCCAAAAAATGAAAATATATGTCCTTATAAGCAAATAGTCATAGCAGGTTCCTCAGAGTCCCAAACTGAAAGCAGTTTGAAAGCAAAAGATGAATGCTTAAACTGGTATATTCATGTAATGGAATGCTAGTCAACTTTAAAAAGGGAATGAATTACTGTTAAATGCAATAACATGGATGAATTTCAAAAGTATTGTGTTACATGAAAGAAGCCAACCACAACTGACTATGTGTTGTATGATTTCATTTATTTAATGTTCTGGAAAAGGTAAAGCTATAGTAATAATAGATTAGTGATTAATCTGAAACCAGAAGTGTGGGGAAAGGAATGATTGGAAAGAAGCACAATAGAAACTTTTGAACCAATAGGAATATTCTACACCTTGATTTTGTT
>PVKS010028907.1:0-25915 GCA_004027875.1 Aplodontia rufa
ATTTCATTTAATCCTCACAATTCTACATTGTCTCCGGTTACATGTGAGAAAACCAAGGTCAACAGAGGTTAACAACCTGTCAGAGGCCAAGATGGAACTCAAATCCCAAAAGTTTGGCTTCTTAATCCACAACTGTAGCCCTAATATTAAACTGTACTTTCCATGGAGAAATAGTGCAGCATCCTCCTTAAAAATAGGGAGCCTGCAATCATTCTTTGGAAAACCAGTTCCCCTGTCTGTTAGTTAGGTACTTCTAAATTAAGCAAATAATCACACAACACTTCATTTTGTCTGGCTGTTAGACACAAGGAATACACTGTCTACCAGGAACAGACATTTTAAAGTCAACAGGCCTAGGGACATATTGAATTTGTAAACCCATAACATTTGTGTCTGACTTTTTCATAAGGGAATTAATACAAAATAATACCATCAGTTTCTCTCTATTGTGAGTAATATTAAACCTTTACAGCATTCTTTGAAGGATCAATTTGGGAAACTAGGGACCTCTGTCAAGCTTTAATTATCATTGCATTTTTAAGCAGGAGAAAATTATGTGGCTAGATCTTCAGGATAAAAGACATTTACACTGATTTGATCTGTTATAGTAATTTATTTTGGAATTCTCAGTAGTAACATTAATCTTCAGTCACTTATTTGAGGTGATATTGGACTCCAAAAGTATTTTTTGGAGAATTTTATTGTAGTCTAGGGTGAATTATCTATCTTTATTTGAAAGTTAAGTGTTGTAAAATAGACAATTTTAAGAAGCAAAGAGAATTTCTGATGGCCTAAAAATTTCTGCAAAATTATTGGCATTTTTAAGTTAATTTAATTAATTTTCATTCTTTTTCAGTGACTATAAATGTTTCATAATATTTTAGAATTTCATTTGAAATTCCAGAATTGAAATTCATTTTAAGGGAAGTGTATTGTTATCATGACTTTATTTCTGCTGTGGCATTGCTGTTACATTGACTCTTACAGTAGGCAAATATCACCTGGAAAGAGAGAAAGTTAGCTACTGAATTTGTCACTTAGATAACACAGGGACATGGGAACCATTTTGGGATAATATTTTCTCACATACAATAAGTGCAGTCACTGGTTGATGAATAGATCATAATAGTGTAGGACTGAAAGTCTAAACTTAAGCCATTTTAGACTCCTGCAAAATTTGTAGTAATTAGGAGAATTGAAGTGCAAGGAGAAGAAGTGTCACCTCTAAAATCACCCCTTCATGACGGTAGGTTAGGGCAGGCTTTGCATACCTAGAAATTCCATGTCCTTTCATGTTCCCACAAGTTTTGTATGATGAAATGCTATTCCCAGTGAAAAGATTCCAAATGAGAGCTTTGGGTGTAATTCATGCAGGCTTATATCCAGACTGAAATAATCTGCTCCCAGACAGTAAATGATGGTTTCTTGTCAAGTGTTGGGAAGATTTTTGTTTTAGGACAAACTCCCATAAATAGAGGTGTCTCTGGGTGTGGTGCTGGCAAAATAAAGATTTGAGCAGGGCTTAACCCATAGATGGATCTGTGGAGTTCGACTTTCCCCCCTTTCTGCTTCCAGACTCTTCTCCCTGTAATTGTGAGTACTGTGGTAGGTACAGTGCAGGTTGGACCTTCTTTGGAGGTACGGGGTGGGTTTCACCTTCTTTGGCAACACACATTGTGAAATATTTATCTTTGGTCTTTGAGAGGCACAGCTTCTTGTAGCCTGGAGAGACCTAAGCCTGCAGGTCAAATTAGAGAAGACTGGCCACTAAGGCTGTAGACTTTATTCGAACCTACAGCAGTTTCTGAGCGTCCATTTGAACTCCAGTGTTACAGATACATGACAAGACTCAAGGCCATTGGTGGATTTTTACTACTGTTCGATGATTCCAACTATAGTGACTTACAAAGCGTTACTTAAAAATTATTATTCATATTTCTATTAAAATACACATATAAATGGTTTAAATAATTTAAAGATGCTTTCTTTGATTTGTACCTAATCTTTAGAATTTGAGGACACTGATGAATCCTATATTCAGATTTTCAATGGCAAATGTAGGGAAGAGAGCTAATAATATGACCCTAATTTGTGATTTTACTATTTTATAGCTTAAAAGATTCGGTGTCTATTCCAAACTAACATCATCTGACCCTGTTCAGAATTTTGAATGTTTAGTTGATTATCCACTCAAGAAGCATCGTTACCTACAGCTATTTCTTAAGAAAACTCCTGGTTTTGCCTGTAGCTACTTCCTTTTTCCACCTATCCAGGTGAACTTCTATTGTACTTTTTTATTGTTTGTCAGCAGTGTGAATCTGTTCCAGGCACCTGCACAAAAATGCTTCACCCAGGCCTTTGACAAAGATAAGAACTTAAATTCTAAGCTTTTATCCAAGTCTTTTGGAGAGTGATAATATTATTTGTTTTACATGCATTGGATCTCAGGTGCAGATTGGATTATGATCCAGTATCCTTCATGATATGGTGTGATGGCTTTTCAGGTCATTTTTAAAAGGCATACATATAGTTCATCTGTGACTTAGTTGCTCTTGGAACACTGAACATTCTGCTAAGCCTAGGTTGTTCATTTGTCCCTGGTAAGTCTTAAGACCAATTGGTAAAAATTTGGCAAATGTATCTTAGAGCGTGCTGTGGGCACTACCCTGTTTCCCTTCAGCACCAAGGTATTCATTCCCAGCTTCAATGTCAGCCACAACAGTTCTTAGCGGAGTCCTTTTCTGGGATTTATCATCCTTGTTCAAAGTTGTGCCCCACAACTTTGTGATGTGGGGTGTAAAACTCATGTCCTTCACCTTGGAGAATTCAAAAGGGCTGTCCTAGCCCCAGAGCCACTTCTGAGAGTCACTGAGAAATTTGTTAAGTCTGTTTCACTGTTTGGCTCCTCCCCCTGCCATCCCTCCCCATGCCTAAGAACACCAGTGAATCCCTACACACAGATCTCCATCTCAGAGTCTGTACCATGCAGCATCCCATCTAAGACAAGTGCTCATTCATTGCTTATTTATTTACCTTTGCACTTACCTGTTCATCTGTCCACCATCCATTCATCCACCATTCATTTATTCATGTACCAAACATCAGCTATCTAGCATGTACCAGGAGTAATAGAAAATCTAGAACATACTATTACTGTTACAGCTGACTGATCATGTAATAGAGATGAAGAAAAGAAAAAGAAGGAAGAAAAAGGAAACAGTAATAGAAAACAGTAATAGAAAACATCTAAGGTCTGAAGTATTTCAGAAGGTTTATTAAAATGCTGTTTAGGCATCCACTGTGTGTCTTGGAAATAAGAAAGTATATTTGCTCTGTAATTGCTTGAATCATACATCTTTTACCTTGATTAGCAATTTCAATCAACCAAGACATTACTGAATGTTTTCAAATAAAATTCTGCATATTTCTCAACCAAGAGTCCTCTATTCAACCTTTCTATTTTCTAAACACTTTTGATTTGCTAGACTTGGGTACTACTATTTCTTATAAAAATGTTAATCTCTCTAAAGTACAAAACTGTAAATATGAATAAAATGAGATGTATAGGAGATTTTTTCATCCTTTGTATTTTTAATGTTACTTTAATTTTGTGTTGACTTCTAAACTTACTTCCCCTTTGCTGTTATGTTTATCTGTAACCAGGTCAGAGTACTCTATTTGTAAATATCAAAGATTTTTAAATGTCAACGTTGCTTAAAAAGATAGACTTGATCAGGCCTCTGAAAAGCTTAAATCTACATAAGACATTGGAGGAGCAATCTGCTGTTCTCTTGAGAGTCACATCTGAGAGCTCCTATTTCTTGAATTCAGGCTGTTGCTAGAAGGTGGAGTAAGTGGAAGCCAAATCTGGTTTCTCTCTTGAAGGTTTTGTAAATTTCCATTCTAGAAGACAAAATAGTCTTCTGTAGTGCTTCAAAATCAGCAATCCAAATCTACGGTCTTTGTTTGATTTCTGTTTCCACGGCCCAGCTAGTCCCTGTGGGATCTTGCCTTCTGTTTGTTCTATGGATTCTCTTTCTGCCAAACAAGCTTCCTAGCTGCATCACAATAGCTAATGCCAGGCAAAAGAGGCTTTATGGCCATGCTAGGACAGAAATACCACATCAGAATCCGCCCTGAACGCGGTCGCTTCGAACAGCTGCAAGCGACTGTTGCTCTGCTTGCAATCTGGGGCGCGCCCTCCTTTTGTCTTCACTTAGGGACCATGTGGTAGCTCGCATGCTCTCTCCCCATTCATTTTGTCCACCACTCTCATCCATTCAACCCCTTCCTCATTACTTTCTTAATTTCTTTTCTTGCAGAGAGCATTGTTAGAGTCAATCATTAATGTATGCAAAAAGTATTTTAAAATCCTTAGAAAGGAAGATAGCTATGCTTTTATCTAAATACTCTAAGGCTACATTGGAATAATCAGAAAAAGAAAAGAAAAGAAAAATGGCACAAGACTGCCCTTTCTCTGACAAGTTGCTATTTATCAAAGAGATGCACTCTCAATCATGTGTATTAATTTACTTGGCTATATCAAGCAATCCTTATAATATCCAAATATAACTAGACATATACTTTTTTTAAGACTTCAGAATCAAAGCCAACCAAGGGCATTTTAACTGAATGTACATCAGTACAAATGACTTATCTAATTTGCATTTAGATTTACACATGGCCTACCACGTTTGCTGCAGAGTGTCACCTGGAAGAGTCATAGGGCTGTCAGCTAACAATGGTACCAGTCAATGGCCCTTTAGAACAGGAAGTGAAAAAGAAGCCTGTAACTACTGAAATTTACAAAAACGAATTTTAAGTAGGCAGATTTTAATTACCCCAGAATAGAACTTGGCCAGCAAACCAAATTGTTCTTCCTCCTACTCATTTTGGAATTTCTGAAAAAAAAAAAAAAAAAAAAAGATCACACAGAATTGGTGCACACATTTATATTCAAAAATATATCTGGATCTAATCCATTGCACTTGATATCAGAAATTAACAACTTTAATTTCCAATTCTAGATCAGCAATTACATTGATTCAGGGAGGCACATATGGCTAACTCATCTGTAAATGAGATCTTGCCATTCCCAGCTGGCTAGCTGAGTAGGTTTCTTTCTTTCTCTTTCTCTCTCTCTCTCTCTCATACCATACTTCCAGGTAAGGTGGAGACTCTTGGGGAGAGATGGGTTCTTCTTGTTAATTTTGCTCATTTCTCTAAAACAGAGCCTCTCAAAATGTAACTTAGGTGTGATCTTCAGATTTCCTGCAAAAATTTCCAATGCCAGGGCCTCATTCAGACACACAGAAACAGGATTTCCCAGAGCTGGGTCTGGGAATGAGCATTTCAGTCCACTCCTGTAATTTGGATAAACTTCTAAGTTTGAGAGTCATAGTTCTAAAACATGTAAGCCTTGCATTGGTATAAATCTACAAGCTGATCACTAAATTTAAGAAATAAGCCTATTTTGTTAAAAGCAGTTTGAGACTCTCAAAGCACAGATATGTCACTCCCATTCTAGTTGTCCTTCAAGCCCTGAATGGTGGCATTAAACCAGTTCCCTTTCCCCCTCCCGCTCTCTCCTGTGCTGTTACAAAGGAGTCACTGGGTTTGTTCTCATCCTGTTCCTCTAGCCCATTCATCTCTCAGTTCATAGAGGGTTTTTGTTTTGCTTGTTTTGTTTCCCCTGTTGAGCTCTGTGTTCTTCACCTCTAAAAAGCATAAGGATGCAAACTTTTCAGGGATGTGAGGACTAAATAGGATGGTGTGCCCAAAGGGTTCTGTATACTGCAGCAGGGCTCCATAAATTTTAACCAGGTACTACTGTTTGGCTTCACCCGGGGACAGAGGAGTTTCAGTGTAGAGGTGGATCAGAGGCATCTAGACAAGCTTGATAAAGTCATTTGTTGAGTTGACCTGTGCTGCTGGGCACTGAATTCCATCTGCCACATCCAGCATGAGCTGCAGGTGCCCACAGGCCTGGTCTCGGCTGTCTGCTCTATACCCAGTGTCCCACAGCACCCTTCTAGAGTTTTCTGGGCTCCTGTCCATGGGCCAGTTTCTGTGTGCTTTGCTTTAAATGACTGCACCTGTGACTTTCTTAAGCCCCTGCCCTGGTGTCATGAGATTGTTTGGTCTGCACACCCAAAGAGTGCTGGGTGCCTAGAAGTTCTTATTCCTCGCTTCCCCTCCAGCCAGCGATGAGTGCATGAGCGTGGAAACCCGTCGCCGTTGCCGGAAGTGGCAGCGATCTGAAGGGTAACTGTACTCCTGAGTTCCCATGGACTGAAATCCATTAGCTTTGCTTTGCTTCTTTCCTGGTCCTGTCTACAGCCCTCCCTGCTTACTGGCTCGACTGGGAACATTCCTTGAAAAATCCCTCACACAAATTCTCATCTCATTATCTGCTTTGGGGTCCTTGCTGAGGCAAATCTGCACACACACCTAGCTAACAGGCTTGCTTGGGTTTTGCAGGAATGTTCTCAGGCCTCTGCAGTCCCCTTGAGGTCACACATAAATAGGTTTCCACATTCATGTCTGAGGGTTTAGAACAGGGCTCAGCAGGGTCTAGGTAGTAAATATGTTGGCTGTTCAGGCCTCATACAGCACAGCCTCTGACATGTGACTGAGACTGGTTGAGAACATATTCCCTTTGCATTTTCTTGTGACTCACCTGAGTGTTTTCACACTGATGTCTGTCTGTCCCTCACTAGCTGTTAGTTGCAATGCCAGGTTGATGGCTTGCTTGGAATGAACTACATACCCGTCAGTGCCTTTAACTTCTGGGATGAACTAAAAATACGAGGTACAGAATTACTGCTCACACCTGGATCATCTCCCTAGCTACCTGGGAGGTTTTTTTCCTTCAGGTTGCACTACTGTGTTGATATCATGAGACAATTTAGATCTGTGGATCCTGGTGGAAAGCAAGCGCTGTCAACGCTGAGAAGAGCCTTTGGTATTTCGTAGTCTTTGCTTTATTTTCTTGCCTTAGACTAGCAGCCTTCAGTGGAGCCTAGACATTAATCCTACTCTGCTATCAGTTTATTTACTAAGCTGCGGAAATTCATTAGCTGAGGTGAGAAAGGCTTATTTACATTCAGTATTACCTGACATCTTTGTAATTTCCTCTTTTCATGACAAAGGGAGAATATTTACATTAAAAACACATCAGTAACCTTAGCAATCTTCTTGAGCAGACAAGGATACATAAAATCAGGATGCTGGCAAAGAATGAGGGCAGCGCGAAGGCAAGGCGGTAAAGCCTGTTTGAGGCCAATTTTCAAGCGGGGAGATCAGAGGAAACCCAGTAACATAGGCCAGGGCAGCAGGGAGGTGTTGGGTGCTCTCTGGCTTTGTCTTCCTGAGGGAAATTGTGTTTTAAAAAATGGGAGGGAGTCCTAAACTGCACCTGGGACTCCCATCACAGCCATGAAGGAGTTAAGGAGGTTGGCGGCTGCAGGGTCATTGTTGCGATAAATCCGAAAGCAAAGGTTTCCTAAAAAATTGAATTTTTATGTAATATAAATTTAAATTTGTCATCAAATAATTCTTTTTGCTCTAAATAAAATCAATATTGGATTGCAACACCCACAGAGTAGAATGCATTAGGACATGGAGATGTAATTTGTACTGTTGAAGTATTCATCACCCTCTTGACGTGTTTGCGTGGGCCACAGTGAGAAACATGGGGCTCAGGTACATCGCTGAGAAGCTTCTAGGGTGGTGGCGTTCTCCAGCTTTGTGCATCCTGAGGGAAGACTGGGGGCACCAGCACTTTGCCAGCTGCACAGTGGTTTGGGAAACCTCTCGGCAAGGAGGCCTGCAAGGTGGACCTCAAACAGCAGACTCAGATGGGTCAGACATCAGTGGCACTGATTAAAACGTAGTACTCTACCCAAGTTATCTCTGGAAGCTGACATTTAAACTAAAATTAAGGCTCTGAGTACGCATCATAAGATCCTTGCAAGCTTTTGGGAGTAAGAAACATAGACTTTTAAAACTTGGAGATCAAATTCTTAGAGCAATATAGATTGAAGCAAAATAGAAATAATTTGGGTCAAATTCCTACATCAGGCTGATATCATTTTGCCCCATCACCTCACACGTGGAACACCTGCAAAGATTTTTTTTTAAAGAGAGAGGGACAGTGAGAAAGACAGAAAGAGAGAAACAACTTTATTTAGTTTTTCACATGGCCTTAGTTGTTCCAACACTTAGTTGTGTACATGGTGCTGGGGTTTGAACCTGGGTCCTTGTGCTTGCCAGGCAAGCGCTGAAACCGCTGAGCCACCGCTACAGCCCCACCTGCAAAGATTTAAAATAGCATATGATATAAGATATAAATTATAACAGTTATATAATTATAACATTAATTACTATAATAATACATTAGATCTGGATTATGATTTCCATCTATTTAATGCACCTGTGTCACCTTCATTGAAATATTCCTGGAATTGAAAACTTAGTGGATTCACACCAAATATATGACCTTTTTTCCCTATGAGATCATCATTACGAGGTTTGAGGAATTCCAGCTTGAGTTGATGAAGGGCACCGCATTGTCTGTGCATAGGTGAGCTGTTCTTTAATCACTGTAATACATTACCTTTTCCAGCTCTTAAGGGAGATGGTATTTGACGTGCAGTTCTCCACCGTCTGCTGAGTACCTGACCTTCTGGCTTATAGAAAAGTCCTGAAACTCCTGGTCTCTACCTTTCAGAGCTGCCCATGCCTAAGGTCAAGCGGGGTACTAAAGAGCTGGGTGGTACCCTTTCCATGGTGATGAGAAATGAAAAGGATTATTTGTACACCTTGGGTGAAAAGCAGGTTCATGCCAGAATAGGTCGCCACAGTAAAGAATGGGAGTGTCCAGGCAGCCTGCAACAGCCCTTTCGTGTGTACTTAGAAACCCACTAAACAGGTGTGTGTTAGAAGTTGACAAGTGGTAGGACTTTGGCAAACAAGGTCAAAGTCCTTGTCATTTCCCAAGTTGGAAATGAGAATTCCCTACAATTCCGTGTTGAGCATCCTTTCCTTAGGAGACCGTGGCTTCCTTTTTGACTAAAGCTCTGAGATTCTCATTGTAGTTTCAAACATGAATTATCCTATAGTACTGGCATCCCTAAACCTTACTCATTATCTTCCCTTTATATGTTTTTCACACACAGTTTTCACAAGTTTTTGTTAGTTGTAGGATGAGATTGATTAACACTGTTGGATGCCTTTGGCAAAGCTGAGGGTGATGGACTCTAGACTCAGCCATGTAGCTGTATTCAAATCTGACAGCTCGAAGTCAGTGGTTGAACCTTTCGCCTTGTGAACTCCATATTTATCTGTGGCTCACAGGTGACATGAGAAGTCGGCCAGAGAAAAATCTTTATGTGAACAATTAATTTGGGAGCATTTCAGTCAGGGGGAAAAAAAACCATCCTATTTACATATGACGTTTCTAAGCCCCAGATGTCATCTCTCTTTTGTGTCTTGAACACAGAAGAGGCACAGAGAATCCCATGTTTGTCTAGTATATAGTTATAGAGCTTTCCTTTCCCTATCCATCTTATTTTCTGCACATCCTGGAACAAACAGACAAAAGCTGTTATTACAGAAGGTGAAGCTGATAGCTTTTAATACATCACATCCACTAGGATGAAGGCATAATTGCTACTTTGATGTTCATTTTACAGTGAATAGTAATTAGCCTTTGGCCCATTACAGTGTGTGAACATCGAATTACCCACCTGCTCTTGCCATGTCTCGTTAACTTAAACTATGTGCCTAAAGCTTCATCAGAAAACGACTCCTTCCCCATCTCCCTGCTGGCGTGCTACTTTAGATAACTTCATTTAAAAAAGCCACAGACTTGGGAATGATAATCTCCTAGTGTGCCCTGGGAATTGAGGACAAAGAGTTTTAGAGATGCTCTGAACTGCAATGGTTGGTACGCATCACATAACTTTTTGGAAATACAGGCACACTACTTCTTGGGAAGGCCTGGCTGCCTTTTACTTTTTCTGAGGTATTGTTTGTTTGGCTATTAGCTGATTTATGAAGATAATTTGATAACCATGTTACAAAACCAATGTGTATACTCAATCCCTGAGAAAAGGCAGGTCAATGATGAATAACCTTTGCTGATTTGCAGCTAAAATTCCCTTTGGAGGAAATGGGACCCAAGGTGAAATAATCAAGATTACCATCAAATAAAGCACAAAGGAAAGCTTACCTCCTTATTAAGTAAAAGTAAATATTTCTACATGATGCCAAAATTAGCTTTAGACTCTGATGCACACTATACATTTGGGATCTTAGAGCTAAGAATAAATTTGGACAATATTTAGTTGACCCTGACAGTTTACTGAAGAGGAAATGCAGGCTTAAAATATAAAGCATCTTGCCTGTGTTTGGAAAAAATACATTTTTTTTAAGAGAGAGGGAGAGAATCAGTTTTATTTAGTTTTTCATGTGGCTTTCATTGCTCCGACACTTCATTGTGTACATAGTGCTGGGGTTCAAACCCAGGTCCTCACACATGCCAGGCAAGCACCATAACCATTGAGCCACCACTCTAGCTCCAAATATATACTTCTTTCTCATAACAAATGGTTAAGGGGTTCCAGTGTGTATGTGTGTGTGTGTGTATATATATATATATACATGCATGCATACACACATACATACACATAGTTATATATACATACACTCATACATATAATTATATATATCATATGTATCATTATATATGCATATATATAATTTTTTCTTGATATCACAAAGAGTAATACGGTACTATCAGGTGCACCAACCATTGGCTAGTTCTGAGACCAAAGGCATCTATAGCCAAATTGTCATAACCTTTGTGCCTTAAAATAGTACAAATTTATTATCTTTCATTTCTGGAAGTCAGAAGTCCAAAATTAAATTTTCAATGGGCTTAAAATCAAGACTTCAGTGGATTGTGCTCATTTTAGAGGTGACAGGGGAGACTCTGCCTTTTCCAGCTTATAATCGGCTCTCATTCTTTGCCTTGGGGACCCTTCTTTCATCTTCAAAATATGTCACCCTAACCTCCTCCAATCTCAGAATTCTTAATCATACCTGAAAAGTCTTTTTTAGCCATTATGGTAGCATATCCCCAAGTTCCAGGGACATGGGTGTCTTTGGGAGGGTCACTATTTTGCTTACCACAGTAGGGCTCTAGCAGATGAATGAGATGCCAAATGCTGCGTAGCTTATAGTCATGCCTGGTGTAGGGTGTTGAAACAATGGCAGTAGTGGCCAGAGCTGCTATGCCTGCTTGGTTCCATCTCAGGAAGTCTAGCAGGCCATCCTTGAGGGTTCCCCGAATGGATTGATCTCTGCATGTCACAAATGCTATGTCATGTTTGAGCAAGTTGTCATGTTGTGTTGCTAAAAGTGCTGGTTGGGAGATGTGGCAAGCTGAAAACTTAAAGTACCATGAGGAACATTTGTAAGTTATGCTTGCTGATTGTCAAGACTGTTGAGAAGCCATAGAGTGTTCAGTGGAAGCCTTGATCTACAGTAACGAGAGATGCAATACTTGTACTTTGAGGGAAGTAAGGATAATCTTTAAAATTTCATTTATAGGATTTACTTACATTTTTGGCCTGTGATTGGAAACTCATTAATCCACAGTAGAAAAATCAGGAAGGACAAAAAGGAAAGATTTTTATGTTAAGTTTCTATAGATCGTCAACCAATTAAACATGTGATTTATTCATATCTTGTTTATGAAAACAATTAGAGATCTTCAGAGATTAGAGAGATCCCTTCTAACTCAGGGGGCTGGATAAAATTGTCTCAGTTTAAACAGCTTTAAAAGATTTGGTGTCCCTTGGTAAAGATAAAATATCACATCATTATCAATTAAAAGACTCCTAAAGTCTTTGAAAAGAGGACTTGTTTGCTTAAAATACATGAAGGTCATGTTCACCCTGTAGTAGTCAATGAAGAGTAGTCATTTGTTATTTTTAAACAGGCTGTCATTTAGCCATTATGATGATGAATAACGTTTGTTATTACCTAATAATCTTCCTGTTGATTGCAGAGTAGAGATGCTTGCAGACCCCTTCTGTGCCTTTCTTAGTTGCTAGATTATTAATGCTTTTGATTAAATTCTGTAAACAAAAATTAAGAGCTTTGTTCTTCAGATTTCAAGAATGGCATCCAGGATGCTCAACCCTGCCTTGGTCCATGGTACTTAGAGTCGCATATGTTATTTTCCTAGTGTTCATGCAACGTTGCAAAAACAAAGTTCATTTTTTAATATCAAACAGATTGTCAATAGATCATATGCTGCCTCTATTAAAGTTAGTTTTTGGATGTCTGCCTTCTTGAAGAGAGCTAATGAAGCTATAAGTTACCTGTGTGCCTTCATTTGGAGTCAGGCCTAATTATCTGGATCTTGGCCACATTATTGTCCGAGCCTTATTTCTAAAGCAGATGGAGTCACTCAGGAATGACTTCATTTGTATTAATTTGTTGCTCTGTCTTCTGCTATTCATCTCAGAAGCACTGAACTGCCATTATCATAGAAAGCAGGAAAAGACAAAAGGATTTTAGTCAGGAATTAAGAGAGAAATAAGGGATATCTACTTCTTCCATTCACGGATACTGATGTTCAAATCTAACGGCGATTAAATAGCGGCCACTTGAGGGCAGTGGAGTGGGGTGAGAGGGCAATTATGATACCTAAGATTTATGGGCTCTTCTTTTTTAGAGTAAGTTAGATGACATATGTATTGATCCAGCAGTTTAAGAGGGAAACTCTGAAGTTTTTTTTTTTTTTTTTTTCTGTTGTCAGGTTTTCGGTTGGCCTTGCCGGGCCCAGTGGGGCAATCTGAGGGAAATCTCGACCTTGACTGGTTCAGGGTGTCTTGTAGCTTGTTGGAAGGAACAGTTTGTTATTTGTGGATAAGAGGATCTCTTGATTACAATCACATTTCTACCTTGAATTGAGGCTGTATTCATCTCTAAGGGAAATAGCATCTAAGAAATTCTTAATTATTTTTATCAAACTTCTGTAGAGATAACTGGAATTAGATGGACAAAGAAGAAAATTTGGCTTTTGCATTGGTAACTGATAGTGGTGACTTACATTGCTACTGTCTTTGCAACAAAGGATTAAAAACTGTCTGTGGCTCTTATTTGATGAGCAGGTATGTCAATTTAGTATAAAAGCCTCAATAGCAAATGTATTCAGTAACCAAATTGCTATTGCGGATATATGCAATATAATGATTATACTAACATATCCAAATCATGAAATATACAATTAGAATATCTATACTGATATCAAAGTATCTGATGAAAGTTGGAAGTTGATGATCTGTCTTATCAGTACATGACAAGCATTCATTGGTTTGAAGAACCCAAAATAGAGATGCTGTCTCTTCAAATGAAAATTTTATTCTCTTCAGAGAAATAGCTTCTACATATTAACTTTTAGACATTTCTGATATATTTATTAGAGATTCCTAAAATTAGGAGCTAAAAAGGCAAAATATATCAAACATTTTTTTTTTGTTATTATTGTTTTGTTGTTGTTTCACATGATAGCCACGACTGGGTGGCTTTACCAACACAAATTTGTTGTCTCAGAGCTCTGGAGATAGAAATCCAAGGTCAAGATTTTAGTTGGGTGTTCACATACTCTAAAATTTGGAATGATACAGAGAAGATTAGAATGGCCCCTGCACAAGGATGACACATGAATTCATGATTCCTTCCATGTTTTTAAACCATGGGAGCCATTAGTGGAAGAGCCTCCTGCCAACCAGTGGAAAGGCCAATATAATCATCAAATGTCTAGTATGGGTGGATGCGAAGCTGGTGTAATTAAATGTTCTGCTATTTAAAAAAGAAAGATTTTAGTTGGGAAAATCTGGACACAGAGAGAACACCATGTGTCACTGTAGGCAAAATGGAGTGATGCTTCTACACAGCAAAGAATGCCAGAGATTGCCAGAAAACCACCAGAGGACAGACGAGAGTCCTGGAACATATTCTCCCTCAGTCTCCAGAACAAACCAAACCTGCCAATGCCTTGATGCTGGGTGTCTAGGTTAACTGTGAGACAGTTAATTTTTGCTGTTTGAGTCGCATCAATATAGCTCTTCTGTGATCAGATCTTAGTTATTTGTTAGCCCTCCTCTGTCCACCCAGTTTAGGTTGACACCTCCCAAGCCCTCTCTCACACATTAAGCTTCCTTCTTTCCACATTTCTTGATAATTTATCTCCTGTAAAATAAAATTTTTATTGGATCTTGCCTCTGATTACCTCCAGGTCCCCAACTTTGAGAACAAGGATGGTACAGGGTGGGCACTGAATAAATATATTTTGAAAAAAATGAACCGTTTTTTGATTCTTCCCTACATTACCTCTTGAGAGATGTGAGAGAAAACACGAATGAATAAAATATCCTAAGAATTCATGTATAATGTCTTTCATATATTAAAAAGAGTTTTTATTTTATGAAAAAGTTTTTCCTTTTAAATTACTAAATCATAAAATCTTGGAATGTCATTTTGAATTTTAGCTTTGCTCTTTTTTGAAAGAATAATAACTAGCAACAACTAGTAACATAATTTAATTGGTAAAGGAATTGCATTTAAATAGAATTTATCACAAAAATGTAAACTGAATACTCCATCTATTCAAAACATCTTTTATTTGGCTCTCTAAAAGAAGATAATTTAATTTGTAGAGATCAGATGTATTGATTGAAATATGATTTCTATGGCACTTAATGGAAGAATGAGGCAAATGAAAAGGGAATTTATCTTTCATATTTGTTAATATCTGACTGGAGAACTGTTCAGGGTTAGTCTTAGTCATAATGAGATTTGTAATGCCGATATATATATCCAAAAATTATATTCATTACAGTCATCTGGGTAAGATATCAAAATTTCTGACATCCAATATTATGTTGCCAGTTATGAAATTTTGCAGAGATTTATAATGGTTTGTCACTGAGTGTGCTGTACGTTAAAAAACTCCACAAAGAAAATTTCCATTGAAACTTTTAAGGGGTCTTGCCCCTTTTAAGTGAGTAGTTACTGATGAAGACTTTTAATCTAAACATAAGAATTGGAACACTATCATTTTAATTTTGTATTATGGTATATATATGTATATGTGTATGTATCTGCACCATAGTATATAATATATATGATATACTAATATATGTAGATATGATACACATATATACACACACATACATACACATACATTCCAATCCTGAGTGTACAACTCCATTAATTTTTACAAAGTGAACCGACCAGAGCATCAACACTAGAGCAGGAAATTGAGTATTACTGGCTGTTAGAGTCAGTTCCAATGTTTTGACCATTTTGCTACTACTGGGTCTGCCTTCTTTACGTATCCCAAATATGAGCCCTTGGTTGGATATAGAGAGTACCACCTTTTTCACTCTTTTGGTAGTGTCTTCTTTTAGTGCAGCCCAATTTCATGATCTTTTACTTCAGTACTATTTTGTCCTATTTAAGAAATTTTATGTCTTCCTCAGGTAAAGAAGATATTTCCTCCAGCTTCTAAAAATCTCATTATTTGTCCTATTTAGATCAATGACTCATTATAATTAATATTTATATACATTGCAAGGTATGGTCAAAATTCATGCTTTGTTTTTTTTCTATATGACTAGTGAATTGATCCAACATCGTCTTTTATTTTTTTAATGAGGGAAATTTCTCTATTTAATTCTAGAATGCTAGCATAATTTAATATTATGCCTAATAGAACTTTCTGAAATGTCCTGACAGTCTCATGTTCTGGGAAAGTATTATCCTGAATGATATTTCATGGGCTTTGATAGGCTATTCCATCTACCTTCTCGGTGACTGCTGTTCCTTAGTGTCTCTCACTAATTCTGTACCTTATGTTGGTGACTACTATTGGCCAACTTAATCCTGTCTTACTCATGTATGGCTTCAGTGTTCTCTTATTTATTCAACATTTTTTATACTTAATATAAGAATGCAGTATAGGGCTGGAGCGGTGGGTCAGTGGTTACGGTGCTTGCCCGTCATGCGCAAGTACCCGGGTTCAAACCCCAGCACCCACGTACACAACTAAGTGTCAGAGCAGGAAGAACTCAATAAAAATTGATTCTGTCTATCTGTCTCTCTCACTGTCCTTCTATCTTTTTTAAAAAAAAGAATGCAGTATAATAGATGGCAATGATTGTGAAATAAAGCAAAAACACAAATGATTATAATATATTATATATTACAAATTTTTCAGTTATATTCTTCAGCATTTTTTCATTATTGATCCCTTTAAGGAAATTTTCAGAGTTATTTTAACCTAATTGCCTCTGCCTTATGAAGTTCAATTCCACTGATGGATATATTTCTTTATTTTCTACATGTATATTTGTGCTTTATAAATTAAAACAGTTAACATTATCTTGCCCTTCCAAAACCCAGTTTTCTTTTTGGAGCTTCCGCTGCCTCTGTTGAGAATGGCTGTTGTAGAAGTACAGGTTGGGCCAAGTGCAAGCTCCTGGGAGTGCTCCTGACTTAACCTTGCCTCAGGCAGTCACCGGGTGGTAGTGTTTCTTTTGGAATTTGAAGACTGGGTAAAAATTAAACAGGTAAAAAGTGCTTGGGGATTGCGAATTTAGAGTGTCCTATGTGCGAGGGCAGGGTGGCATGAGAAGGGTTCAGGAGCCATGGGGAGATCCGTGAGGTGGGAGCACATGGCTCAAACTGGGAAGCAGAGAGCGGAGATGGGGTCCTTTCAAAATCTGTGTCTGTAGTTATTAATCAGATATTTTCTTCTCTCTTCATTGTAGACTGTAGGTAGTAACTTTAAAGTCAGCATCATCTGTAAATTGGTAAACCCTAACCACTCTTTTCCTCTCTCTCCCTTTCGCTTTTATCCCCCCCCCCCACTCTCTCTCTCTCTCTTTGGATACTGGGGATTGTACCCAGAGCTACTTTACAACTGAGTCCTTTTTATTTTGAGACAGGGTGTCAAAAGTTGCTGAATCACCTGTTAATGATTTTCTTGGCTAACACTGTCTTAACTCTCCAAGATGTCCACTCTAAGTCTACCAGTTTCTCTTTAACTCTTTCATGTTTCTCACACTAGGTTCCTATATAATATATCATTTCATTATATATATACATATACATATATATACATATATACATGTACATATATATATATATACGTATATATATATTTGTCCTTTGTGTTCCCACTACCACAACATCTGTGCAGGCCTTCAGTCATTTTTCTGCTTATCTTTTTGTTATGGTTGTAGTTTTTTTTTTTTTTTTTTTTTTTTTCAGATAATCTCCCCTTTCCTCAAACCGGCCACTCTAGTTGCCCACTAGTATACTCAGGAAAAGACAAAGAAAAGGCAAAAACTGAGTGTTAGATTAACAGACAAGATGCAAGTGCCTATGAAAATAATTTCTGCTAGTGATACGGCTAGTGTATCTGCATTAAGAAAACTACGCCTTGGCTTATCATGTTTTAATAAACAGCTGAGCACCTAATCTAAAGAAAATGGTAGACATGGCCTTACCTTTTGTGTGAATTCTTTCCATGTTATATCAAATACTTGTGAATCAGTGTTGTTACGCTTGTAAGTTTCATCACACCTTCCTCCATGGGCATGGATCTGTATCAGTCGCATTCTTTTCTTTGTAGTCCATTCTGATAGAGCAGCTTCCAGCAAACAGCGAAGGGCACTGGGATTGGGGCTGCTGGAGCCTTGGGAGGCAAGGCTTTCAAATAATGTCCTCTAATTGTAGCAAAACAGGAAGGTCTTCATTTGCAGTGTTTTCGGGAAAGTGTACTTACTCATGTGCTTCCTCAGGTAACGGAAACAGAGGCTCCCATCTGCTGCTGAGTGACAGTAGTTGATGATGTGGGGAAGGAATACTCTTCAGAGACCACTCCCAGGATCTAGGTGGCTGAAACCTCTTTTTGCTGTTCTTACAATTGTCATAAACCTTGAAACATATTTTATGCTTGCAAGGAAATTCATTTCTAAAAACTGTCCTGCAGAAAATGATGAAAGACGGGTGTGAAGATGGCTTTTGAAGAGTTATTTATTTAAAAAAGACTTACTGGAATAAATACTTAACAAGCTCCGTACACCAAGCTAGGTGCTGGGGTAGGGACAAACATTATCTCTGATGGAATTTGTAGTCCAGTGGGAAGAAAATCAAGGAATAATCCCTAAATAAATTTTAAATTACAAATTGTGATAAATTCTGTGGTAGAGTTGTAGGTGACTTTTTTGTTTCTTGGAAATGTTTTGATTTTTAAGAGGAAGGTTTTGTAAAAGTGAAGGAGAAAGTTAAGCACTTGATACATAGGATGTTAGAAGTTAATATAAACAATGATGGAGAAAAATATTGAGGTGAATAGAAAAATGTTGGGACCGGAGTGGTGTCTCAGAGGTAGGTTATGGCACTTACCTGGCACGTGCAGGGACGCAGATTTGAACCCCTAGCACCATGTACACAATGAAGTGTAGGAGCAACTAAATGAAAAACTAAATAAAATTGATTGTATCTTGCTTGCTCTCTCTCCCTCACTGTCCATCTCTTGTTAAAAAAAAGAAAAATGTTTATTCTTTCTTTTAACTGGCAACAACATAAAAGTGATAAGCGCACCCACCTAGATAGTATGTTAAGTATAACTCATTTAAAAAATAATTACATACATAAAGACAAAATATATAAGAATTTACCTTTGCATTATTTGTCAGACAATTAGGACTACTTTTTACTTATCTGAACTTTTTCTAAGAAATATATAAATTAGCTTTAAAACTAGAATTTTTACAGACAAGTTTTAGAGGACTTTAGTTATGATAAAGTGTATATGACATAAAATTTACCATTTTAGTGCTTTTCATGTGTCGGTTTAGTGGCATGAAGTATATTTACCTTTTGTGCAACCATTACTATCATCCGTCTTCAGAACTTTCCCCATTATTCCCTACTCAAATCTGACTCTGTCCAACAAAAGCTTCCCCTTTGTCCCTCTGCTCTGTCCCTGGTAGCTACCCTTCTACTTTCTATGAGCTCCACTACCCCTTTGCATGTGGAACGTTTGTCCTTCTGTGTCACTTCACACAATGTTTTCAGGGTTCATCTATGTTGCAGCATGTATCAAAATCTCATTTCTTTTTAGGGCCAGATGATCTTCTGTCGTATGTATAGACTACATTTTATCCATTCACCCATCAGTTGACATTTGCGTTGCTTTCTCCTTGTGATTGTGAATAATGCTGTCGTTGAACATTGCTAAATGAGTAGAAATATCTGTTCTAGTCTCTGCTTTCATTCTCTTTGGTATATATTAGATGTAGAATTGCTGGATCGTACAGTAAGTCTGTTTAAATCAAAGTAATTCTTTTTCCATAGTTTTAGCTCCTACATTTAGGTCTTTGATCCATTATGAGAGTTAATTTTTGTGTATGGTACGACGTAAGTAGAATTCTTTTTTATTTTAATTTTTTTGATACTGGGTATTGAACCTAGGGATACTCTAATACTGAGCTGCATCCCGAGTCCTTTTTTAAAAAAATTACTTTGAGACAGGGCCTCATGAAGTTGCTCAGACTTGCTTCAAACTTGTGCTCTTCCTGCCTCAGCCTCCAGAGTCACTGGGATTAGTCTTGTGCCATTATATCCAACTAGGATTTTTTTTCCTCTTAGGGTTCCCCCACTCCTTTTGTTATTTTATTAACTTTTATTAAGAAATTGAGTTATTGTGCAATCATAAATGCATATAAAGTAACAATATGATATGCATATTTTTTATTCAGAAATTTATTTGTTGAGCAAACAAGTTTCTAACGAAATAATATTATATATATATATAAATTCTGAAAATTAGATTTACCCCCAAGAGCCCCCTCAATTAAATACCCTTATCCCTCCCCCCTTCCCAATACATCTCTACAAATGCCTTAGGTCATATGACAGTACACCTTATCCAGATTTAAAACATGGTAATAAACCTCCTTTCTCAATGGCTAGGGTCTAGCTCCAGCCTCCACAGATGAGTGAAGACATCCAACTAGAATTCTTAATTCATGAAAATATTCATTATAATAAATATTCAATTGAAAATGTACGTACATATGTAGATGGCAATTGCCAGCATGCCATTGGTGGTTATCTCTTGGGGTTGTGTTTATAGGTAATTTAACTTTTTTTTTTTTTTAAAGAGAGAGGGACAGGGGCTAGAGTGGTGGCTCAGTTGTTATGGTATTTGCCTGGCATGCTTGAGGATGCAAGTCAAACTCCAGCACCATGTACACAACAGAGTGTTGGAACAAGCAAGGCCACATGAAAAACTAAATAAAAATTGATTCTCTTTCTCTCATTCTCCCTCTCTCTTAAAAAAAAATAGAGAGGTACAGTGAGAGAAAGAGAGAATCATTTTTTTTTTCATTTAGTTTTTCATGTGGCTTTCATTGCTCTGACACTCAGTTGTGTTCCTGCTGCTGGGGTTTGAACCCACGTGCTCATGCATGACAGGCAAGCAACGTAACCACTGAGCCACTGCTCCAGCCCCAGTAATTTACTTTTTGAATTTACTTTTTTAAACTTAATTTTAGGATTTAAGTAAAAGGATCTTAGTTTTATATTTTTAAAAGTGTGAATTACTTAGTTCTCACTATATAACAAAAATGTTGTATAACAAAAATGTTGAAATCTTGGAGTAGATTATAGCAGTTGATGTTTGTTTCTGTGTTTTGTTTTGCTTTTTACTTACCTCCATTGGTGATGCCAGTTGGCTACTGTGGCTGTTATTCAGTCTCTGGTTATGGAGACAGAGGTTTATGCCATGATTCTGTGCATTCCGAGACTCAGGCAAAAGAAGCAGACCTCTGTATGTAGAAATGCAAGTAGCGTGGTAGAAATCTTCAACACCTCCTATGCTTTCCCCTTCAGAGTGCCGTAGGACGTGGCTGCTCACAGCTGAAGCAACTCAAATACTGGAGACCAAAGGCAACGGCACAGGGAAAATGTCTGTAGGAGGAGAAAGAAATGGATAATTTCAAACAAAATGACAATCTGCCACCAACTCTGTTTTACAATGCCATGAATCTGTTTTTTTGTTTTTTGTTTTTTGTTTTTAGTTTTAGGGAAATTAAAACTAATTTTTATTAATTATGTCGAATAATGGGTTTCATTGTGTTGTATTCACATACGCATAGAAGGAATTCTGATCATTTCCACCACTGCATTACCCAACTTTCCTCTTCCTCATCCCCCTTCTTCTTCATTAATAGTCTCCCTTCTGCATTCATGTCATCTTTTTATTTTCTCTTCTAGATTCTACATATGAGAGAAAACATTTGATACTTCTCTTTCTGAGTCTGACTAATTTTGTTTAACATGATGATCTCTAATTCCGTTCATAGTCCTGTAAATGATCTGATTTTGTTCTTTATGACTGAATAAAAGCTCCATTCTGTTTATCATTTTCTTTATCCATTCATCTATTGATGGATACCTATGCTGGTTACATAAATTGGCTGTTGAGAATTTTGCTGCTGTAAGCATGAGTGTGCAGGTATCTCTATAGTATGCTAACTTTACTTCTTTCAGATATATACCAAGGAGTGGTATAGTAGGATCATATGGTAGTTCTATTTTTGATTTTTTGAGGAAAGTCCATATCGGCTTCCATAATTGCTGTGCCAGCTTACGTCCTACCAATAGCATATAAGGAACTCCTTCCCCACCACTCCACGTCCTCACAGGATTTGTTGTTATTTGTAATCTTGATAGCCATTCTGCCTAGGGTGAAATGGAATCTAAATGTAGTTTTGATATGCATTTACCTCATGGCTAAAGGTATTGAACATTTTTTTTCATATAATTATTGACTTCTTTTTTTTAAAGAAGCGTTCGGTTGATTTGACCATTTATTTATCGATGGGGTGTTAAATACTGATTTTGATGTTAAGCTTTTTTCAGTTCTGTCTGGATATTAATCCCGTATCAAAAGAGTAGCTGTCAAAGATTTTCTCCCATTCTATAGTCTCTCTTTACTCTGTTCATTGCTTTCCTTGCCTTGAAGAAGCTTTGTAATTTGATGCCTTCTGTTTGTTAATTCTTCCTGTTATTTCCTGAGCCATAAGCGTCCTGCACAGGAAGTTGCTTGTGTCTATATCTTGAAGTGTTTCCCCTGTGGTTTTTTTTCTAGCAGTTTCAATGTGAGGTCCTATATGTTGGCCTTTGATCCATTTTGTGTTGATTTTTGTGCAGGGTGAGAGATAAGGATCTAGAGTCAACCCTCTGCATATGGATATCTGTTTTCCTAGCACCGTTTGTTAAGAGGCTGTCTTATCTCCAGTGCATGTTTTTGATGCCATTGTCAAGAATCGGATGGATGTAGCCTTGTGGGTTTGTCTCTCTGTCCTCTATTCTATTCCATTGGTCTACATGTCTGTTTTTATGCACTTACCATGGAATTTTCTTTATTCTGGCTCTGTAGTATATTTTCAAAGTTGGTATTATGATACCTCCAGTATTGCTCTTTTTCCTTATGATCACATTGGTTTTTGGAGGTCTTTTGTTTTTCCTTATGAATTTTAGGATTCCTTTTTCTGATTCTGTTAAGAATGTCATTGGCATTTAGATGGGAATTGCATTACATCTGTAGATCACTTTTTCTCATACGAACAGTTAACACTATTCTGCTGATCTGTGAACATTAGAGAACTTTTCATGGTCTTGGGTCTTTTCAAATTTGGTTCAGTGTTCTACACTTTTCACTGTAGCTTTTTTAACCTCATTTATTGTGTTTAGTTGTAGATATTTTAATTATTTTGAAGATATTGTGAATGGAATTGTTTTGCCAATTTTTCCTCAGTGGGTTCATTCTTGGTGTATAGAAAAGTTATAGAATTTTTGTACATGAATTTTATATCCTGCTACCTTGCCAAATTTGTACAAATCAGCATTTGTATAAAACTTTAGGAGTTTTTAGGGACTTTTAGTATAGGATCATATATTCTACAATCAGGGGTAATTAGACTTCTTTCTTTCCTGTTTATATCTATTAATTTCTTTCTCTTGCCTAACTTCCCTGGCTAAAGTTTCAAGTACTATATTGAATAGGAATGGTGAGAATAGATACTCTTGTCTTGTTCCTGATTTTAGAAGGAAACCCTTTGTTTTTCTCAATTTAGTAGGATTTTGGCTATGAGTTCTTTGTACATAGCCTTTATTTTGTTGAGATAAGATTCTCCTGTACTGTTTCTTATGATATTATGTCATGACAGGATGTTGGATTTTTGTCAGAGGCTTTTCTGTGTCTCTTGAGATGATCGTGTGAATTTTACCCTTGATTCTGTTTATGTGTTGTATTATGGTCATTGATTTGCATTTTGTTGAACTATGCTTGCCTCCCTAGGATCCTAGGATGAAACCAACTTGATCATGATTTATGGGGTTTTTTTTTTTTTTTTGAACCAAGATTTGAACCCAGGAGACACTTAACCATTGAGCCATATCCTGAGCTCTTCTTTTTTTATTATGAGACAGGACAGGGTCTTGCTGAATTGCTTAGGGCCTTTCTAAGTTGCTGAGGCCGGCTTTGAACTTGAGATCCTCCTGCTCAGCCTCCCAAGCTGCTGGGATTACAAACATGTGCCACCTTGCCAGTGATTTATGATCTTTTTAATGTACGGTTGAATCTAGTTTGCAAGTCTTTTATTGAGTTGTTTTTTTTTTTTTTTGTTGTTGTTGTTTATGTTAGTGAGGACTTTGGTCTCTGATTTTCTTTTTTGTGTGTGTGTCCTTATCAGGCTTTGGTATTAGGGTGTTACTGGCTTCGATGAGTATATTGGAAACATCCTTTCCTTTTCCATTTAATGGAATAGTTTGAGGAGCATTGGTCTTAGTTCTTTAAAAGTCTGGTAAAATTTATCATTGAATTCTCCTGGTCCTGAACTTTTCCTTGTAGGGAGACTTTATTATTGCTTTAATCTCATCATTTGTTATTGATATGTTTAGATATTTATATCCTCTTAATTTTGGTAGATCATCTGTCTAGATATAGATCTGTTTCTTCTAGATTTTCTAATTTATTGGAATATCAATTGTCAAAATAGTTCCTGTAATTTTCTGGATTTCAGTGGTATCTGTTATAATATCCACTTATTTGTAATTTTATAAATTTGTGTCTTTTCTTTCTTTTGGTTAGTTTTGCAAGGTATTTATCAGTCTTACTTCTCTTTTCAAAGCAACAACTCTTTGATTCAGAGATCCTTTGTATTGTTATTTTAGTCTCTATTTCATTAATTTCACCTGTGATCTTTATTATTTATTTCCTTCTACTTGTTTTATGTTTCAGTTCTTATTTTTCTAAGACCTTCAATTGCACTGTTACGTAATACATTTGGGATCTTTCTGATTTTTTAATGTAGGCATTCATAGCTTTAAATCTCCTTCTTAGAACTGCCTTCTTCCTAGTCCATGGTTCTGGTGTGTTGCATTTCCAATTTCATTTGATTCTAGGAATTTTCATGCCCCATACCCCATTTTCTCCAGTGATCCATTGATCATGCAATCTCCAAGTATATCTAGGTTCTGTAGTTTCTCTTGTTATTTGATTTATAATTTCATTCAATAGTGATCTGATAAGATACTAGACAGTATTTCAGTTTTTGTTATATTGCTAAGATTGATTTTATGGCATAAAATATGATCTCTTTTGGAATCAGTTCCATGAATGTTAAAAATAAAGTGTGTTCTGTTTTTGGATAGAATAATCTGTGGATGGCTCTTAAGTCCATTTCATCTAAAGCATAAAATTTTATGGTTTCTTTGTTGACTTGGGGGATAATGGATGACCTATCTATTAATGTGAGTGGGGTATTGAAGTCACCCACTATTATTATATTGAATCCAACTGACTCTTTATGTTCTCTCATGTTTCTTTTGTGAAATTGGGTACACTTATATTTGGGGCATATAGCTTTATAACAATATCTTCTTGATGTATGTTTCTCTTTGCTAGCATTATAGTGTCCTCCTTTGTTTCTTCTGATTAATTTTGGCTTAAAGTTTGTTTTGTCCAATCTGAGAGTAGCCACTACTGCATCCTTTTGGATTCTGTTTGTTTATGAGATAATTTTCCATCCTTTCACTTTCATTTATGTATATCTTTGCCAATGAGGTATGTTTCTTGCAGGAAAAAAAATAGTTGGGGTTTTTTTAAAAATTGAATCCAGCAATTTGTCTTTTCTGATGGATGAATTACAACAATTTACATTTTGGGTTATTATTAAAAAGTATGTACTGAATCCTGTCATTTTGTTGTTTTTCTAATGCTTGATTCATTCCTAATTCTCATGTGCTTATTTACTCTTCTAATGAGAGTTGTTCTTTCCCATGCTTATTTGATTGTGTTTATCTTCGTCTTCTGTGTGTAGGTTTCCTTTGAATATCTTCTGCTGTGCTGGCTCAGTGGTTGTGAATTCCTTTAGTTTATACTTATCTTGGAAGGTCTGTATTTATGCTTCAATTCTGAAGGATATCTTTGCTGGATATGGTAATCTAGGTTGACAGTTATTTTTCTTTCAGGGAATAAAACTCATCATTCCATACCCTTGTGGCATTTAGAGTTTCTGATAAGAAATTTACTGTTATTCTGATGTTTTTGCCTTTGCGAATGATTTGGCATTTTTTCTTGAAGTTTTAAAAATTCTTTGTTCCAAATTTTTTGGCATTTTAAGTATAATATGTTGTGCAGAGGTTCTTTTCTGGTCATTTTATTTACGGTTCTAAATACCTCCAAGTATCCAAATGTCTACCTCGTACCCAAGATATTGGAAGTTTTCTATTAGTTTTTCACCGAATAGGATTC
>PVKS010028908.1:0-25885 GCA_004027875.1 Aplodontia rufa
CAGATAAGATGTAATGCTTTACAATCTAATACCTTTTTTTTAGAATTATAAAGGGAAAGGGAAGGGAGGGATAAGGGAGGGTAATTGGGGGGGGGGCACTCCTGGAGATAATTGCAATATCCAGAATATTTACACATTTTATACACATTTTATATTATTTTGTTAAAATCGTGTAAGGTTGTTCAAAAAATAATAATAAAAAAAATCAAAAAAAAAAAAAGAAAAAGATATTCCTCCATGCTGAGCATTATTCTTGTTCTTTTGTGTGTATGATTTCACTATTATACTATGTATTTTAATTAGTATTTTATCATAGCTTGATTGGACAAAATTGCATATTGCTATGCACCACATCCAAATCCAAGTACATTCTCATCCATAGGACTATTAATATAGCAAGTATAAAATATTACTTTTTCTATGACCTATGCTATCTCAAAAGTATATTTGAATTATTCAAAGTAAGCAGATATATATATATATATATTTAATATTGGACTTCATAACTGTATTTCCTATAGAAGTAAAAATAATATTTCAGTTTTCAACTTTGTACCAAATATTTTGATGCCATCAATTATATAGAAAATTGAACCTATATTGGAATTAACCTGAAGGTCAATCACTGTGCACACGCTATAAAACAATATTATTTGTTAGTGAAGTTTTTCTTCTGAAAATGGAATCAAACTTTAGTGTAATGTTGCCTTTTTCACATATGCATGTAATGTATAAATAAAATTAATTTGAAATGATACAAATGTTGTTTTTAAAAATTTATGTTAATTTTAGACACCCTTCCTTATAATAATGCCAGTTATGATTTACTTGAAATATTTTTGTGTCTTTTCACATACAAGTACCACTGGCAAATCATGTTAGATATTTGTGAAAATTATACATTCAGCCAGGTTCCAGTCAAAGAGTCAGAAACAACACCTGTAACTTCAGCAAATAAATAAACCCAGGCAATTGGTCAGTTTTAAAGGGTGGAAATGTAAAAGGAGAATGCTTAATGGAAGACAGAATGCATTTGAAGAATCTATCATGGTTGAGATCTGGAGAGAGGAGTAGGCAGGAGTTATTAGAATTTGGGGTCTTTAAGGGAGGATTGCACAGAGGTGAGTAGCAGAGTGATGCCCAGAAGGCACAGGGGCCTGGAGAGAAGAACCGGAGCGCTCTCTTAAAGCAGAACATGGGATGCTGAAAATGATTGACAGCTAATGTTAGATAATTTTAGAAAGCATGATGAACCTTGTTCCTGGACAGGAGCAGTGTGAAAGAAGAAATGAGTGTTTCCTTTGTGCTTCTTCAACCTGGTAGTCTCTCTGTAGGCCAACCTGACAGCAAGCCAGCTCAAAAGAAGAAACAGCTCACAGACTCTCCGTCCCAGACTCGAAAGCAGAGTATACAAGCTCAAGTTAGATCTGAAAGACAATAGCTTAGTCCACAGCACAGCCATCAACTTTCATAAAAGATGGACTTTCAGTACACCCTTTTACAGTCACTGTACACTGTTTAAAACTCATCAATGTCATAGGCTTTATCATAAAGTGAAAATGTCATCAAATAATATACAAAATTAATGATTATGGTTTCCCTCTGTACAAGTCTAATGTAATTTTCTCTGCCTTTCTGATGGGACCCCTTACCTCCGGTTCCCCTCTTTCCCTTAAATCTACAATTTCTCACATATTCTACTGAGATGTCCAAAGGGGAGGCTGATGGAGTTTGTATATTTCACAGCTTACTGGGTTTTCTATGGTCCAGTTTTCTAGGACAATATTGAGCTTATAGGTACAGCAGCATCTACCTTTCTATGAATATTGAGTATGCCTGGGTCTGTATTCCTTGTTCTGGTTTGGATATGAAGTGTACCCTAATAAGCTCCCATAAATAATTAGATTATGAGAGTGGTACCAAATCAGTGAACTAATTCATTTTCTGGATAAATAATTTGAAAGGATTTCTGGCAGGTAGGGTTTGTCTGGAAGAAATAGGTCTCTGGGGCTGTGTTCTTGGGGATTATGTATCTTGTCCCTGTCTCCTCTCACTTCCTGTCTGCTTCCCAGCTGGCATGAGGTGAAAAGCCTTCCTCTAACATGTCCTTCCGTTAGGATGCTCTGGCTCACATCAGGCAGAGAGCAATGGAGTTGGTCATCAAGGGACTGAAACCCCTGAAACCATGAGTCTATAATCAACTTTTGCTCCTGTAAGTTTTTGTTCTCAGATATTTTGGTCACAGATAACAAAATACAGCTATTTTTTGGTTTGTGTGGCAGGGTGGGGTTGGGGATTGACCATGGGACTTTACAGCATGTGTTAGAATGTAAAGCTGAATCCCCAGGACCCAGGATGTACTGTAGGAATTCTGCTGAAGCAAGACTACTCACCCCTTCTCAACATTTTTATTTATCCTTATGTTAAGTCATGAGATCAGGTAGAAAAAGACATGAAAGTTCATCAAACATGTCCTGGCTTATTTTTATGCAACTATTAATAATAAAACAATTTAGAAAAAAAAGTCCAGGACAGATTCTAAAGTGCATGAAAGGCCAGGAAAATAAGAATAAGCTTGTAGTTACGTAGGCAAAGCAGAATGTACAGCTACCTTACTCCTGGAGCCTTGTTTCTAAAGAGCAGTGATTCTACATTTCCTGGGATGAGGAAGAACCAAAGAAGCAGCTCAGAAGCACCTGAGTTAAACGTGTGCACTTCCTTCAGGTACACTCATTAATCAGAAAGTCACCTCATCCAACCTGCAAGTACTGAATGAAGTCTCTCAGAGAACTCGAATATCACTGTTACAGACACCTGAAACATAAGGAGTGCGACACAGTTCTTCCTTCTTGCTATTCATGTTGAGGATGTTAGTAACACTGTTTATATCAGCAGAACACTACAGTGCTGGACTATTTCATGCGTATACATACATATAATATACAGCTTTCATGAATGATTGTGAAGACCACATGTATGGATGATGTTCTATTATTATAAATGCAATACACTATGTCTACAATCTGCATATGGTGTAAGGAACTTGGTTTCCAAGCACAGGTTTGTCTCAAACCCTGGGAAGTAACCTCCAAGCCCTTGGAGTTTCACACCTAAATCATTGGAGTGACTGTGTTACCTACAATGATAACATCAGCCACACCTGTGAGCCTGTTTCAAGATGGGTCCCTAGGAACACACCTAATAATCTCAGGGTGTATGAGCTAGCCATATGAGAAGAGAATTTGATCTCTTGGTCACATGTCAGCACAATATCCAAGAAAGGAAGAGACTAGACACTGAATTCAACAAAATGGGCAATATTTCAACCCATTATGCTTATTTCCTTCATGGAGCCTGAGTAGAAGCTCTGGACACTGTAGCTCTGTGAGCTTCTCTGTGAGGATAATGGCATAGACCATGGTGGGGGCAGGTGATGTCATCCATGTCTTCACAAGGAAATGATGACCAGAGCTCTGCTTTAGATTCCTATCAGATCCCATCCTCTGCTTCTCTTCCTTTTGTGGTCCTTTTGTGTATCTTTTCCCTGGAGCAAATGTAACTGTGAGTACCATAGCTTTTAGTGTGTTCTGTGACTCTTCCTACTGAATTCTCAAACTGAGCATGGGTTGGTGAGAGCTCATATCTTGCAGTTGGTGTCAGAGGTTCTAGACAGACTGTCATCTTGAAGAACATTCCTTTAAGCTCAGGTTTGGCTAACTTAACTTAATATGCAATAGATAAATGTGTGGTTTGCCCATGTGCATTGTTATAGTCCACTAGAATAAACCCTAGACAGAAGGAGCTCAGGAGACTAATATTCTTCATCACTTGTAAATTCACCAGCTATATGATCAGTGGACAAAGCACTAGCTTTTTTCCTTCACTTCAGTTTTCTCCCAAATTAAATTGTTATAAGAGCACTTTTGATTTGAAAGAGAATCCAGGGATTGTCCTGACAACCTCCGCTTTATTCCTTAGATTTGTTTTCTCCTTGAGTTATTTCTTCTTGCTAGCTTATCTCAAACTTCAGGAACTGAGAACCCTGCAAGCCATCATCTCATTACAGGAGACAATAGTATCCCCCATATGGAAGTGACTTTCATACCTCCAGAAAGACTGTGTGCCAGCAGATCTGCAATAATAATCAAGAAGACCAGTTTGAGCAAGATTGCTTGACTAGCTAGAGTTCTTGCCCTCTCCTGTACTCTTCTCATGTAGTGTTTCAGCAATTGTCTGTACTAGGGAGGTAGACCTAGGTCCCTAGATTGCAGTCCTTGCCAGTGCTGGCCATACTGAAATAAACTCCTTTCATGTTTCATCACCTGTATTTTCTGTTAGAATCCTTTGGTGGGTGTAGCCCAGGACCCCGGTCACAAAGTGATAATGGTGGTCGTGTTGATGGAGAGGAGGCAGCTAGATCTCTGGGCTTCCCTCTCACTTTAGCATTCTGAGGTCAAATAAGACCTTATGAAAAGATAACATTTAAATTTTATTAGAGCATCATAGTCATACAAAATGTTATGTAGTCATACAAAATTTTATGAGAGTTTCCTGCATTCATAAACATAGAGGAAGATTATATTTATACTCATTGAATATATTCTAGCTTCTCATTTTCATAAAAGACAACTTTGATAAGTTGATATTTTAGCAGATAATTTGTTAGCAAAATATTCCTTCTGTTGATTGCCATTTCTGATATTGATGTGCTACTAAAATAATGCAGGGATTTGCTACCTAACCCTCTGCTGGGAAAAGAGGTAGAAGTCCTTCACAGACCTGGTAAAATCCATGCTGGGTCTTGAATGATGGTAAGGTGTGCACAAGACACCAGCAAGGTTTGAGTAAAGAGTGTTCCAAGCTAAGGCAGAGTAAGTTGAGGCAGGCAGGGCCCATGCTGGGAGCTACTGGAAACTGAATGATATCTGAGCATTGTGTATGGAGTAGATAGTAAGAATGATCAAAAAGAAAGCAACAACCATCTGATACGTTAAGAGCTATGCATTTCAAGGTAAGGATTTTGGACTTACTCTTTCATAAAATGGGAAGCCACAGCTGCTTTTAAGGTTACTTTCCTGTTTTTATTATCAGTCATATATGGAAACTATCTTCCAAAGTGTGCGGGTGTATGAATGAACAGGCGAACATGCACTAGGTTGTGAAATCTAGTCAGTGGGGAATTTAGAAATAACCACACAGAGTCAGTGCTCAACAGCCTCACCAGGCAGCCACCAGAACAGAGCACAATGACATCCAGATTGGTGGTCATTGAAAGACTGCAAGTTACAACCCCTGTTCCATTCATATCTGAGAAGGTGCTCTGCCTCACTGCTGAGCAAGGACCTCTCCTTTAAAATCCGAGATACCTACATTTTCAGTCCAGAATCCTTGGGGACAGGGAAGTAAGAAAGGACACTCTTTGGTTTCTATTAGTCTTTTAATTGCTTGTTCCTCTTGAGAAGGAAACCTTAAATGCCACAGTCCTTTTCACTATTACCAACTCCATAAGGGAAGGTACTGAGTTGCTTTTCCATTTTTTTTTTCATACTCCAGAGGGAAATAGTTTGTATTCTTCAGAACACGAGGGAGAATGTGCATGTAATAACATGTGTATTATCCAGCTCAATAGCAAAGAAATTGAGTATAGAATGTTACTGAGATCAGAATTTGGTGTCAAAACACTTCCGTGTGGCATAGGGGAAAGATACTGTGTGTGGAAAACAGAGAATTGCTTGTAAAATCAGTTTCCACTAATTGCTCATTGCATAGAGTCACAAGTTTCCTTATCTGTGAAGAATTTCCCCTACGAAAATTGTTGAAAGGTGCATTTGTGATGTGCAGTCAGCAAAGTGTGCAACATGAAGCAGTCTCTTCAGAAGGTTCCTGTTCACTTTGTCTCTTAGTGAACATGGCCCCCCATATTTGATGTTTCTTCCTTTCCCCCCATCTGAATGATCCATTCATTTTCTTTTTTACATTTTTTGTGTGCATTTAAGGTGTACCTCATGAAGTCTCAATATGCATATACATGATGAAATTTTACATAGTTACATTTTCATAGTAAGAACAATCAAAATCTACTCTTTGCAAATTTTCTTTAATATTGCATTTAATATTTAATACTAATATTTATTTTTTATAAATTATTTATTTTAAAATTACAGATAAATTTTATATTATATACAATGTGATGCTTTAAAATATATATACATTGCAAAAGGGATAATTCTAGCTAATTAAATTGTGTTGCCTCAAATAATTATTAGTTCTGTATTAGAAACACAAGGATTTACATTAGGTATTTAAAGCAATGCCATACATCATCATTTACTACGTCACCATGCTGCACAGGAGATTACTTGAACTTATTCTTCTTGTCTAACAGTAATGTCGTATACTTTGACCAAGATCTCCCCAACCTCTCCTCCTCCACCATTTCAGTCTCCCACAACAACCAACTCTCATCTCTCTAAGATCCACAATCTCTTGCTCTATATATGATTGAGATCCTGTAGCATTTGTCCATCCATGTCCAGTTTATGTCATTTAACCTAATGACTCCCAGGTTGCAAACTAAAGAATATTCTGAAAAAGTAATACTGAGGAGTGAAGAGTATACATTAAATCAATTGTCTAGAGAAGAGGGCTAGTCTATATATTAACCTAACTGTGCCGCATGGGCAGGTAGGCAAAGAAGGTCAGGCATTAAAATGTGAATTGTAATTCTTCCTGTACGTTGATAAATTTTTTGCTAGTATATGTGTAAATGTTGCAAAATTTGACTTCCTCTTCCATTCTTTTGGTGAACTCTTATTTCAGTTCCTATTGGAAAAACTTTTCTGCACTTCTCTCCTGTTCATAATCTCTGCTTTCTCTGTGCTACTCCTGCCCACCCCACTTACTTCTCTAGTCTTACTATATGCTTAGTTTTGCAGTGGTTTATTTCTATATGTTGCCTTCCTTAGAATGTAAAACCACAGCAGTCTACATTTGCTGAATGGAAAGCAACACAAAATTTTAGTAGGAAAAATGCACATTCTTCTGCAAAGGACCTAGCAGTTCAACCATAGGCTGCCTCAGATAGTACGGCTGTAAGCCTTCACTTCAAGCTGAGCATTTCACTTCTTTGGGATCAAAACATTGGATCAGGGTTATGTCAATTTAAAGGACTTCATTTTGCATCCAAATGTTGGGAGTCACCACCACGTGAGGGAGGTTGTTTTCTTAGCTGTTCACCGGAGCCCAAGCTTACAAAGCAGGTTCTGGCTTCACTTCTCCTCATGTGCACCATGACATCACATAGACCAAAAGAGGCTAGTTAGCGAAGGATCCAAGTCAAGGAGTGGGAAGCACAACCTGCCAGGGCTGGAACACAGCCAGCCTGTGAATTCTCACCCTATGATGAGAAGGTGTGCAAATGTGTCACTTAACTCAACCAACAATGGGGACTCTTGCTTGACTTTTTTATTGTCATGCCATTGTTTTGTACCAGAGATTGAATCCAGGGGTACTTAAATACTGAGATGAGCCACATTTCCTGCCTATTTTATTTTATTTCATTATTTTTTAATTTTGAGACAAGGTCACATTAAGTTGCTTAGTGCCTCACTAGATTGCTGAGGCTGGTCTTGAACTTGCAATCCTCCCACCTCAGCCTCCAGAGCCACTGGGCTTACAGGTATGCACCGCAGCATCCAGAAAGAACAGAGATTCTTTATAACTTGTGTTTATTTGTGTTATATTGCTGCTGGATGTAACTCACTTGTTATCAGGTATGAGTGGTTACAGAGAAAGACACCAAGGACTCCAGAGAACATTGAGAAAGAAATGATATCTGCTTCTCTACACAATGGGAAATCTATTTTCATTTGTCTCTCTAAGCAGTGAGGACTTGAATCTGCCCAGGAGGTTTGAAGCCTCTCCAAAGTGTGGTATTGACTTTTATTACATGAGCACTTAAGATCTTTGTTGTTAAAGTGATCAGATGCCTTTCCTGGAAGACATAGCCATGGTTAAAACTGACAGGAAAAATCAGACCACTGAGAGCTCTTTTTGCAGACATCTCTTGGTTTGTTCAAAATGTGTGGGGATATTTTACTCTGACTTTAATCATTTTTAGTAAAGTTAAACCTAATTCAGAAATTTATTCATCATGGACTCAGAGTTTTCCCTGAAAGGATGACAGAGAAAACACAACCTAGAAAACAGCTTTGTTCATTTCTTCATGTCTGCTTGGACACTGGTCTCAAAATACAGAAGTGCAGTGTTGAAGACTTTTAAGAATCTCATATCTAAAAAGTTGACCTCACAGAATTTAAGAGTAGAAGTGTACATACTGAAGCTGGGGAGTGGTTGGCTAATGGGCAAAATATTATAGTCTGATGGAAAAACAAGTTCTGGTGTTCTATTTCACAGTAGGGTCAATACAGTTGACAACTAAGAACACATCATAGCTCAGGAGCCACTCAACTATTATAGTGCTTGCCTGTCATGCACGAGTACGTGAGTTCAAAACCCAGCACCACGTGCACAGCAAAGTCTCGGAGCAAGGAAGACCACATGAAAAACTAAAACTGATTCTCTCTCTCTCACCATCCTTCTCTCTCTCTCTCTCTCTTTTTAAGAATACGTTGTATATGTTTAAACAGACAGAAGAAAATATTTTGAATTTTCTCACCTCAAAGAAACAAAAAATGTGGAATGCAATGGATGTACTAATTGCCCCTATTCAGCAACAATACAACGTGCACGTGAATTGAAGCACTGCATCACACTGCACAAATGAGTATAGTTACTACAGATCTATCAAAAGTGAAAAGCTTTCAATGACTGGGTCAAGCATTCACTCTAGAAGGAGCGATTGGGTCCCAGTGATGCCAAATGGGCAGAGAAAATGCATGGAGTGGTCTGCAAAAGGCCTGGTGTGTCCCACAGGACGTGGGAGGCAACCACTGGACCTCAGTCTCCCTTTTTCTCCCTCCTTTTCTTCGTTTCTTCTTCTCACTGCTATTGTTTACATTTGAAGAAACATTACACGTTGACATGATATTATTTACACTCAAAGAAACTTGATGGCGGCTGGAGCAGGGGCTCAGCGGTTACAGTGCTTTCCTCACGTGCTCAAGGATGCAGATTCGAACCCCAGCACCACGTACACAACAAAGTGTTGGAGCAAAGAAAGCCACATGACAGCTAAATTAAAAAAATGATTCTCTCTCTCTCTCTGTCACTGTCCCTTTCTCTCTTAAAAAATAAAAGGAAATCTGATGATGATAATTGTCACAACATATATCAGTGAAGAATCAATAATTCTCAACCCTCATCCTGCCCCTGAGAACAGTCTGGGCAAAATACTCGATCAAGATCATCAAGAGAGTTAACGGGACACAGCACTAAAATATGTAGCTGTTTTTACTAGTTTCGTGTGAGGGATTAAAGGAGAGATAAAAAGATAGGAAATAGGACAATTTAAGATAGATGAAATCTTTTCTTGTCCTGTAATAGTGGATGCATGATATCATGTATTTGTCAAAACCCATAGAATTATAAAAATGGCAGAGAAAACCCACTGTACTCAATAATTTCTAGCTGACAATTATCTGTCAATATAGGCTAATCAATTCTAAGAATGGTACCAATACAAGAAGCTAATAAGTGGGGACTGTGCCTGGTGCAAAGATGACTTGGTAGTGCAGGAATTCTGTATTCTTGACTTAGTTTACCTATGTCTTAAACTAGAAATGAAGTCTACCTGTAGATTATTTAAAACCACACTGAAAATATTGTTGATTACAATTCAATCACTCTAATCACAGGGTCAGAAAATAAATATGATAAATTAAAGATAATTTGGTGTTAAAGGTTACAATCTGGAAACTGGATGTTTATAAATAAAATGGCCCTTTAAAAATATTTGTTTTCTCTTTCCCTGACAAGGGTGTAGATCTAGAGGTCCAAATAATATGGCCACATGTCTTAGAAGTAGTCCTAGCTAAAATGTGTCTAGTCTGTGATTGCAAACTGGAATTTCTCCACGGGCAATGAAGGTCTTTTCTATCCTCATTCAAATAGAGCTCAAAATGTCAGATCCATCCTAAATGCACGTTTCAGAGCAGGCTATTCTGACAGAGCTGTCTTCACACTCCCCTCTACCAGTGCATGATTGTGGTTACGTGCCACATCAGTCTTGTCTTCATGGAGAGTGTTGTGTTGAAGGAAAGACCAACGATGTGGAATCTCCTGCCTTCCTTGTACCTGACTTGCTGGGCTTTCAGGGGTGTGGGCCTGCACCCACCCAGCTGCCCTGTCCCATAGCCATCATGCCTTGCTTGAAAACAAGTTCTTTTTAGTGGTTTGAAACTTGACTTGTTTATTGAGAAGTTTCCAATTGTCTTCATTTCTTATCTCTGTGGACACTTGAGGACCTCTCTCCCTCATCATTTTTCAGACCCACAGATCTTGGAGCCATGGCGATTGTGAGAGGCACTGCAATGAGCAGGGCCAGTGACAAGAGAAACTTACTCCCTCTGTGTCCCATGAGTGCTGCTGGTAGATCTAAACCAGGAAGTCAGGTTTCTGCCTCCAGCTTTGTGCTGAGTACTATACTCCGTTTACTGCTGGGAATGGTGCCATAAATGGTGTGCTGAGTTGAAAATACGATGGGCAGGATCCACCTCCATCCTGGCCCTTCAAACTGCTGAGCCTGCTCTTTGATTTAGTATTTCTCTGTTTTGTTCAATGATACCCCATGCTATTTTCAAGTACATTGCAAAGGCACTAGGGAATTTATGTCTGCTGCTTGGTCTCTTTCCTGTTACTGGTATGTGCAGGTAATAGCATTACCTCCTTGAGACGATGCTGAGTTTATTAATCCATTGCTCACTATCACATTGTATCCTGTACTTGGTTAAAGATTTTTCACTTTCATAATACTGAGAATAAAATGGCTGTTCCTGATTTAGAGTTCCCTCTTTTCCTCTCCCACTCCTTCGAAGCAAGCGAAACAAAGCACGTACTAATAGATAATGAAATATAGAAAATCATTGGAGGCTCTTATTTGTTTAGTTGCCAGCATCTTTCCATGAAATAGAAGCACTATTGGCAACAAGAAGGGTATAGGGAAAGAGCTGATTCAGAAATACAATCTGCTAAGAAAATGAATATTGCTTGAAAATATGATTTCATGTATTTTCTTTATGACTTTAACTATAAGGCTCATATTAATTAAGAAGCACAGGAATTATATAAAAGTTATCACCGTTTCCTCTGTAAAATTACTGAAAAAACTAAATAATGTCTTTCTAGAATTCCACTTTTAAATTCTTAAGAGCTTATGAAAGCCCTCAGAAGAATGACATGATGATTATCCAGAATTATAGCTATTATTATCTGAGATCCTGTGGAATTCTGTTCACAAATATTTGGAATTGTTTCTGGGCAAGGATCATGTAGATTTCCCTATGAAGCAGAGCCTGGCTTCACAAGTAGATCTGGGCAGACTGCAGAATCAGATGCTGACCAAGGGCCAGAGAGCCCTGGTCTCTTTATAACAATGAGAAGACTCCCCTTGCCAAGAGCAGTGGTTCCACCTGCATTATGACAAAGCTTCAAAGGAGATTCTGACTGACATGCTGGAGACCTCTACTCGTTTCTGGATCTTCAGTCTCAGGGCTTGCTCTAACTGTAGTCTGAATGCTCCTCTCTCAAAGGCCTTCCCTTCAGCAGAGTTCTCAGATTTTTCCTAGAATTACAGTTGTGCTTCATTATTCATGAGAGATTGGTTCCAAAAATTTCCATGGATACCAAATCCTCAAATGCTCAAGGTCCTACACAAAATGATGCAGATCTGTATAATCTATGCATAGCTTTCGCATGCTTTTATCGTTTCTAGATTACGTATGATTCCCGGTACAATTTCAATACTTCCCAAATTAGCATTTGTCAGGTCCACAGCCCACTTGTGCTAGGGCAGTGTCCTGGGTTGCTGAAAGGCCAATGAAAGTGCTGAGAGACCCTGTGTGAGGCGTGATATGCTGAGGAACACTTACAAGAGATCAGCACCAGCTGCAAGAAGAGTTCAGTGGTTACAGGCTGACCAGATGGCACCTGCGCCCACGGTCCTTCACCAAGCAGTGCCTTCTGTGCCCCGTGGCATTCTCTCCGGTGGTGGGTGGCTGTATGAGGAATGTGTGTCCCCTCCTCAGTGCCCTCACTCCTGAACATGTCACCATGCGGAGGGGTTTCATGTGTCAGGCTGCAGAAGCAGTGACATTGTCAGCACCGGCTCCCTCAGTTTGCTTGTCACACCAGCATCCCAAGGAGCGGTGGTCCTGGAACACGTGCAAGAAAGTAGCTCCCACCAGATAACTCTAACTTACTCTTGTTCCCGGTGTTCGTAAGAGAAAGCCACTGTCCTTCAAGTTTATATTTATTGTGACATTCCAGCTCAAACCTGCTCTCACAGTTCCCTTAATGAAGTGAATTTTGGGGAAAAGAAAGGGAACATTCAGGGACATGGTGTTTTACTGTTCCCTTTTCTTTAAGAATGGTACAGACTATATTACTTAGGAAATCATGACAAGAAAAACTGTGTGTGTATAATACAGATGCAGTTCTTTAAAAAGCATTTTCTCACCGCAGGGGGCAGATCTGAGGATGCAGCAGCCGTGCACATAAAGGGCTCTGTCCTCACCGCTCCCTGCTGCATGTGTAGCTTCCGGTGATTTATTATTATAAACTTTCCTTCATATACCCACCTTTTCAGTGATTGAAGAATGATTGCTACAGTCCTTGCATGTAGGGCTTTTAATAAATAGGCCTGTCATTCTTCTGATGTGAAGATATTTGGGGCTTATTACCATAAAGTAACTTTCCTTATGGATACAGGAGCATCATGGGAAGGCTGTATAGTTGACAAAAAGCCTAGACTTTGAGGTGAGATAGACTTCACTTCAAATTCCTCCGTGCTATTAGATTTCATTAATTAACCTCCTAGACTCTAGTTCTCTCTCACACACACCATGCTATTTCTAAGTGCATGCACCATGTAAAAATGCTTGAAGATGCAGAATAGAAAATGTATGGGAAAGAATGGATGTAATGCCCCCTACAAATCTTTGAAAATGTTGGGAAAAACAGAAGGTTTGATTCTGGGTTTTTAAAAAATTTTCCATCTTTTAATTTTCAGGAACAGGAAAATGATTCTAATTGACTTTTCTGTGCACAGTAATATGTGGTCTACATGGATCATCTCTTTTGCTTACAGCAACCCTGATATTACTGTCATCTTTTTACTGACAAAGAAATTGAAAATTTGAGATTCAGGGTTAAAATGCTATTAAGAATTGGGTCTGCATTCAACTCTGAATCTTTCTGACGATGTACATCATGTTCTCTTCACTATATTCTCTTCCCTTATTCATGAAACGCCCCTTGATTCATTTCTATCCTCTGGATGTAGGCATTACAATTACTGCTGGAAGTGTGTTTACTTCCATGTATGCTTTCTCGTGCTGTCCTATCATTGATAAGGATTGGTCGGGTGTCCACTTTTACATAAAGAGGGAAGCTGAGGCTCAGATAGTCTAAAGGTCATCCATCTGGTAAATGGCAGAGGTGGGCTATAAAAAATTTATGCACATCCTGAAAGCACATTCGTTAACTCATCTCTAACCTTTATGTATTTTTCTTTTTACATCCATTCATGATCTTCTCTCACTCCTTATTGTCTAACAGTAATTTTTATTTTCCTTTGAGTCCCATGTCCCCTCGATAATTTCTCACAGTGGCTCCCCTTCCCTTTGGGACTGCAAGTGTGTAGTGAGCTTAGCAGGAACAGACTGCCATGGGTGGTGGGCAGCTGCTGAGCGCCAAATCACCAATGATCACTCTTCAGCCCGTTATCAGCAGGCTGCTCTTCAGCCTGCCTTGCAGATCCCCTGAATGTAGGCAGCTGAATAAATTGAATTATTTGGCAGAGGGACTTGTTTCATGCACCGTTTCAGGTCAATCTTGCAAATGAAGCATCCAAGGGTTTGTCATATGTTGCAGTCTTCCAGCTCAAGGGCCACATCATTTAGGAACTAAAGATAAAGGAACGTGGCAGGCATGGCAGGCACAAGAGCTGTCAAGGTGGGGTGCAGACATCCACAAAGGTAAACAAAAGCAGTGAGGAGAATAGAATCTCCTAGTCTGCTTCATTCTACACCATAGCTAGGAAGAAGTGTTAATTTGTACAGTAACCTATATGCATTATTGTGCTAATTAGTTTACTTACATTATCACAATTCATCCCCACAACCGCTCAGTGATTTTTGTCCTGTTTTCCCGTTTACAAAAGAGGAAATTGAGAATGAGATGAATCGTCTTATCGGATATAATCGATGATCTTGCAAGTGGTGGATTTGTGCGTTCTGAAAAGCCTCGACGTGTTATGTCACAGGGAGAAAGCAATTGACATATGATTAGAAAAGCCACCAGAGTCCTCCAAACTGTACCATTTCGTACCTCTCACATCCTATACTGTATTTGCCCATCAAAAGCATGGTAATAGAACCAATCATTTTATGGAATTGGTTGCACAAAAATCAAAATCTTTCAAATACCTATCTTATTACTACTGGAATAAAAATGAATACCTACAAAGCCAATTCGTCTAATATTGCATTAGTTATCCACCGCAGTAAGTTTTCCTCAGCTCCAGAGTATCAGGTCAGACAGTAAGCTAATGGAGGCATGACTATGGATTTCCCTTTAAAAAGTATGCTCTTGCCTACATCTCATCTGCACAGATTTACAAGGGGTTTAAAAGGTTACCCTTCCCTCTGGAATTTCAGAATGGATTGAGAAGCACATACCAGGAAGCTCTGATGCAGAGTGAGCTGAATTGCGGGTTGCAGTATATACTTGAAACCAACATCATAGATCCAATGATTTTCCCTCTAGTGTGTGCAGACGTGCACGAGACAGAGAAGTTCAACCTGTTGGATTTACTATACGAGAACAAAAATGGGGAAAGGATTGTATACATTCTGCAGGCAGGTGGCGTCTGAAAAAGCATGACCTGGAAGCCTGTTTTGCCTCTACATATGACTATTTCCGATCTTGTCTGCTGAACACCTACTATAGGATACAAAGCGAGGAGGTATGTCGGTCCAGAAAGGCGGTTCATGGGGCTGGATCAAGCATGACTTGCACTCCCTCTTTGAATGTACCTGTTTTCTGTGTGTATAGACAGTACAAAGACAAGTAAACTACATGACTTGTACTTTGGGTACAGTGAAAGCATTTACTATAACGCATCCTTACTCCTTATGGGTGGACAGCACCAAGGGAAGAAGTAAACAGAAGCCAAACTCCTCTCTTTCTCAAGTTTATTTAAGTTATAAAAATTGATTAGAATAAAGTTTAAAATTAACAAGATAAAAAGGTTGTCTCTTTTTTTGCATCTAACACCTTGGATAGCTGAATTGCCTTCTGTAGCCAAAGGGACTCAGTTTAGAAACTATAGTACACCCACTTAATGAGGAGGTAGAGTCAGGGTTAACTTGTGCAGCACAAATTAAAATATTTACACGAAAATATGAAGTAGAAACAATTTTATATAATCAGGACATTATACCAACATCCTTCTCTTCTGATGAAGGGTGCTAACAATATTTTATATCTTTTCTCCCTCCACTAGCTCCTATGATTGAAACTCTGTTGAGACTCAGTGGGATTCAATGAGATTTGGGATGGGATTTCTGACCCCATGTATCTACACATGACTAACATTCCAGTGCATTAGAGAGCCTGTGTGGCACTATATGGAGTCACATGGAATCGTTGCAAGACCGTGGGATTTGAAATGAAATAAACCAGATTTAAAATTGGTTAAAATATATGAGTCCTTGGTCTTAACATATTCAAAATAAAGCTAGAAATTTTTATTTTATTTAAATGTATTAAATGAGATAATGTGTTCAATATTTTAATCAGGTTTATTAAGGGTATATATATATATATGTTAACATGCACATACCTATATATACATGCTCATTTTTTTATTACTGATCAGCATGTATATACCACATTTAGTTTATATGTTTATGTATTGAAAGACCTTTGTATTAGTTCCAGTTTTAGCTATTACAAATAAAATGAACATGAGCATTCAAAAACAATTCTATTTTATTTTATTTTTGGTAGTGGGGTTGAGCGCAGGGTTTTGTGCACACTGGGTAAGTGCTCTACTTTGAACTGTATCCTCACCTCAAAAACAACTATTTGAAAAGAGATAATATTTTATTTTAGGATTAATACTTGCAGAGGAAATGTTTCACCTATGTGTCAGGGATATATTTAAATTTTTAAGTATCTCCAAACTGTGTCTGAAAGTGGTTATGCTATTTTAAACAGTGGTCAAAAAATGTAGTTGCTGTACAACCTATGTGATCCTCCTTTGTAGAATTTTTCCAAATGTAGTTATTCAAGTGGCTGTGTATTAGTAAATATCTGATTATGATTTTAATACGATTTCTGTCATCACTATCCATGTGGATCATCTGTTTGTGTGCTTATTTTCCATTCACATATCTTATTTGTGTAAATATCTATTTAAATTGTTTTTGTCACTTTTAAAATTATTTTTCAAGAGAGAAGGAGACAGAGAGAGAGAGAGAGAGAGAGAGAGAGAGGAGGTGGGTAATTTCATTATTTCATCTTGTTTTTGGTTTTCCTCTATTTAGTTGTGTAGTGGTGCTGGGGATTGAACCCAGATCTTCACGCATGCCAGGCAAGCGCTTTACTTCTGAAACACCTCTCCAGCCCCTAAAATTGGTTTAATATTTAGTTTTAAGTGTTCTTTATATGTTGAGATATATGTTCTCTGTCAAATACACAATTTTAAATGTTTTTTCTCCCAGCCAGTAGTTTATCTTTAATTTATATAATCATGATATTTGAAAAGCAAATTTTTGATTTTGATATCATTTATCATTTAATCTTCTATATGTATTTTTTGATATGGTATCTAATTTAAATATTGATGAAATCAATTCTACAGATATTTTACTATTTTCTAGAAATTTTGTAGATTTAGATTTCGCCTTGAGGTTTGGATCCGTTTGCTTTGTTAATGTTTTTGCCTTTGTTGAGTAAGGAGTTGATCAAGCTTTATTTTCTCGCGTACATTATAAGTACCACTGTTGAAACATCTATCAAATTCAATTGAATTGCTTTGAAACCACTCAAATATAAATTGGCCATTCATGTGCAGCATAGTTATTGGACTCTCTTATCTGCTTCAGTTATCTGTATTTGTTAAGGCCTTATATGGGTAGCTGTAAGCAGATTTCCTACTTGTTTCCTAGGAGCTTCCATCAAATGGCTGCTCTGTGTAAGGTTAAATTGTCTAGAGGGGCCTCACTCACGTCTTGAGCTTGCAGGCCAGTGTTCCATGATTCTCTGCCTCTCTTCAAATGGCCCTCCACGCTGCACGAATAGTATTACCAGGACTCTCAGCAGCAAGAGAGATCAAACTTCAATGTAGAAATTCTTACCAATTATTTATTTGTTTCGTATTTGCTAGCATCTTGTTCATCAAAGCAATTTGTACGGCCACACCCAGATTCAAAGGATGAAGACAAAGACTCCACCTATACCTAAGTGGATGGAAAAAAACGTGGAGTCTGTTTCATTCAGTCTACCGCATTTCCATTGACTAAAGTTCAGTCACAATTTTGGCCATTTTGAACCACTCCTGTATCCTACTCAGTGCAAAAGAACACATCTCAGCATCTTCTAAAATTCTGTTTTCTGTCTCTTGTCCAAGACTTCATTAGTCATCATGTAAACACATAAAAGTGGGAGATCATTGCAAATGCTCACACTGTCCAGAGGGAGAAAATAAATTCAACATTTTTTTGCTACTGAAGTAATTAAGGCCAAAGATTTCCATAATAATATCACCACTAATTGATTTGCTGTGTCAATATGTGCATAGTGGACCTCATTACTCCCATGTGGATACAGCATGGATAGCGTCTACCTCCAGCATTTGCCTACCAGGAAATGTTTCCAAGGAAATAGATTTTACCACAAATATAATACTACCCAAAATAGCATTGCTTAACTGCTCTAAGACATTTACTTGTCTTCAACCTTTTCTTTTCTCTCTTCCCTACTCTCTTCCTCCTTATGTATTACAGCACAAGAGGAGGCATGCTACAGTTTACCTTATTGATGCATCTTGCACATAGAGTAAGGATTGAAACAATGAAATTAGACATCTTCACACTCATTTGTTTTTCTTTACACTTTATTGAAATTGCTCCTATCAGAAAAGCCAATTGAAAAATGATAAATCAACATCATATGATCAAGCTCTGACCAATATGATGGTGTTTCCAGCTGGGTCCTTGGGAGATGAAGTCATGAAGATGGGACCTTGATGCAGTGATGCCCTGGTGAGAACATGGGGGAGGTGCTCCTTCTTTCCACCATGTAAGGGTATTGAGTAGGTGGTGGTTCACATGCCAGGTAGTGAGCCCTCTCTGGCTGGGCCACACTGGCCCCTTGGTGTGGGGCCTCTAGGTTCCAGAAGTGTGACAAATAGGATTTCTGTGGCTTAAGCTACCCAGTACATGGCTTTTGGCTATGGTGGCTGATTAGGACACACTTTTTCTGAATGTAACAATATGAAGTTTCCTTTGTTTAATTAAACATTGTCACCATTCACAGATATTTAAATGATTGAATCAGCTTGTCATTGATACTGGACAATTAAAACAAAACCACAAAACTTTCAAGCTGTTACAAGCTTTATAATAGTCTGACAATCATGAATACCCTTCCCCAATTTCAAAACCATGTATTCATTATAGTGGCCTTCTTTTTCTACATGATTTTATATGGAATGAATGTTCTCAGTTTCATTGCATGTATTATCTTTATTTTATTAAATAATCTCCTCATCTGTAATATATAATCACATTCAAAATAGCCTTTACCAAAAATATCCTACAGTAAAAATATAAAACCCATGGAGACAGAACTTCTCTAAGATGTTTTGAATTTTAATCTTGATTGATTTACATGTCAAGGTATGAAAACCTTTTTCCTAAACTGTAAAGAGGTGCTATATTCTCTGTGTTGAGTTGCTAGCAAGTTTTCCTATTATAATGAGGTCAGTGTCACACTGAGGTGTAGAAATATCCAACTTGAAGAGGTGAAATATGGTGATTTCATTAAGACTGAAGAAAGGCTTAAAGTCAATAGGGAAGAACCCTTGGTCAGCAGAGAAATTACCATGAAGCTGAACACTCTTAACAAAAACATTTTAAAATTCAAAATATATGTCAAAGCTGGTAAGTTAGAATTAGGGCTTCTATGAGGACCTGACTGGGAGGGATAGAGGGCCTGGGTGCAGAATAGTGATTTCCAACAGAAATGCTGGTACTCATGGAATAGGAATTCTGAGAGATAATGATGAAGGCAATGACAATGAGTTTTCCAAATTGCCTGCTCCCCGCTTGAAATTTTGCTGGTTTCAAGCATCCAAGTTATTGCTCGTTTCCATGGAAAAGGATAATAGAATCTTAGACATTACCTGCCAAAAACACTTCTGGAGTCCATGAAAATGTCCTAACTCATGCACTGAAGATCTTTATCAAGTAGAATTGACAGGTATGGTTTCACCGCCCAGCCACTCACCTGTAACTAAAACTGTATAGAAGTAGTTGGTTGCTTACTTGCTGCAGAATATTAGCTGTGTTGCTTTAATCTCATATTTAGGTAACTAAAGAACCATTTTGGAGATTCTACCAAAACAAAAAATCCTAAATATTTGCACTGTAAAGTAGTATAAACCAACAAAAGCAAATTTAATGAGCAATGCAGTTGACATTCAATCATAATAAATTGCCTTTACCAGAGGAATTCTGCCATAGATAAGTTTTTATTTCTATCTCTTAATGCTTTGTTGCTTATTTGGAAAAAAATGAAAGGTTTAACTATGGCTCAGTCTGATTTAATGAAATTTAATGTATACTGTAATATGATGGTAAAAATGAATTATTTCAATTCTTGGAAAATGAAAATGCTATGAAAACAATTTTCAGAAGTACATATATAGAGATGACTTTTAATGCATTTTTAATGAAAATGCATTCAGAATAATTTTATGAATTATTTGTTTTAAAAAAAACAGTCCTGTTTTATACTGCCTTTCAACTTCCTATCATAATTCCCATTGGCTAGGAAAATGAGTAGATACGTATGCAGTAACTTTTGTAAGGAAAGGAATAGAATTGATCTTATTAACGACATCTTTCATCCTGACTTAGCATCATGTGTGGTTTTGGACGGATTCCTAAAATCTAGGCCAGAGTTGTCATTGAGAATTACAACCTTACTCCAGGCACAGGAATGGATATCAAACATGTCAGAACTTCCACTCTTTAAATCTATCTGTACAAGCTTTGGAAAGTCACATCAAATCAGCAGACTCTATCATTCGCCTCTGGAAAAATAAAGAATTATATCAGATATCACTAAAATTCTTGTCAGTATTAATATTCTGCAAAATCTTCTTAAAGAAACAATTTCTCTTACTTTATGGAGAGAGGGTTGACTTTTTCTGAGTGGTAAGTTTATGTAAATAGTATGCTAGGCATTTTGAATTCCCTTTCTCACTTAATTTCTCTTTGAATGCTGCAAAGGTTTTTTCAGATAAGAATATTGAAGCTCAGAGAGCTGAAATAGCTAGCAAGTCACTCCAAAGCCTATGCTTTTCCCACTATATCGAAAGAATCAACACGTTTTTTCTCCCTGCACCATGCAGATCAGAGTACATAATGGAGGCATGAGGGACACCAAATGTATCAAAATTATTATAATTACAGACATTTGCACATGAAATGTTAGAAATGATTTTTACTTTGAAGATTTTCATATGCAATATCCTATTTGATCTTTTTGTGCACAGCATTGGAGGACTGAAAAGAGTCAGAGTTAAGACTTAGAAATCCCTGACGGAAAACCCTAGTTCTTCTGCTTACCAAATCTGTGTCTTAGTCAAAATACTGACTTCCTGAGCTAAACTTTGACTTCAAAGTGTTCTTATTATCCTTTATGTAACATTCTGGGATCATAACCAGTTTCTTTTTTGATAGTGTCTTGTATGATTATCTTTTCAAACAATATACTTCGAACACTTACAATTATTAGGGTATTCTATCTGAGAAGTGTGGATCTCAGTCACACATACTAAATTACACAGAATGTCAGAGGTAGACTGAGAGCACAATTATTCTTGTGTAATAGAGAAATGACCCTGCACCTTCTATTCCACCTGCACTGTTTAATCATCACCCATTCCTGTTGTTTTTTTTTTGTTTTTTTTTTGGTTGTTGTTTGTTTATTTGTTTTTGCTGGTTTTGCATGGTGGACACTATGCAGGAAGAAACTACCATTTTTTATTAGGTCTAAAAAGTACTTATGCTTGTTACTTTTATGTGCATAGGTGGGAACAATCACTTTGAAGCATATTTTTGTGATTATAGGAGGAAACATAATGGAGACTATTTCTATTATGCACACATATGTTGAAGGCATAATCAATTGCTTGCACTCAAATATGCAGTCAGTTTCCTGAGACGTAAATTCTGACATTCATGAGATCTCCGGGTATGCTACTGCAGAGTGGAATGTGGTGACTTCCTTAAGAAGCAAAGGGCTTCCAGGAAGGAAGGACAAAGATCTCAACCCTGAGAATTCTGAGGATTCAAGTTACAGAAATGTGTTTCTACGAATTGATGTTTGTATGAACTCTGTGATCTTATATTTTAGCAGCAAGAAAAAAAAACAAGAAAAGAAAAATAACAAGGGTCTGAAAAAAAAACTCAGTAAGATATCTGGTGAGAAGTGGCTGGTTAGCTTTAGTTTTAGCAGAGTGGTATTTGAAAAAATGTCTGAACATGTCAAACCAAAAAGCAATAAACTTAGAACTTAGCAGGAAGAAACACAATGTTGCCAGGAGAGATTTGTACTTGTGTCACTGAAACAGCAGATATTCAGGGCACTGTACAGACCCAGCCCTTTCAATAGCACCCAGTAGCAGCAACCAAACCGGTTAGAACAATGCCTGATTTAACATCTCAATGGGAGAAGGAAACTCCCTGTTAATAAGGAAAAATAGGAGCTTGAAGATTAGCTTCTTCTGTAATTGTCACTTGTCAATCAAGCCAGGGCAGCACTACAGTGACACAGAAGGCTGGGGGATCAGAGATCGCTTCTGGCTACCAGGTTGAAATGTAAAACTGCTCTTTGCACAATTAGATAGGGTGGAGGCCCCTGGAAGGTTTCTCTGGAGTCAGGAGTGTCACCTAGGTCCTTTCCATACCTGCCATGAACAAAGCAGTCAGGGAACAGAAGGCACCTCCTCTCTGTCTTCCAGAGACTTACTTCTCCAGACCTGCTTTGCCCACACAGAGCCATGATTAGAAGTACAAAGAAGCACTTTGGAACAATTGCATGGAAAAAGCATGGAATTTTGAAGAAGGAAAAGATTCTGCCTGATAAGTGTGATGGAAAGTCTTAATGAAGGGAACATGACTGAGAAAGCATGGGCTTTCAATAAACAGAGAAAGCAAGACTCCTTTTCTCTGTCGCTCCTCTTGAGATCCAAAGAGAGAATGTTCTTTACAAAAAACGCTTTTGTGTGCAGAAAATAAATTTTTGTGGCAAAAATAAATATATATATATATATATGAATATACATATATATGGAGAGATAGATTGATAGATATAGATAGCCTTATTCCGCAATAACCAAAACAGAGGCTTCTTTGCATAAAGTAATTATTTTTCCTTGAAAAGCAAAGTACTTTGCAAAAATGAGGCAGTGAGTCTTAGTGACATCTTAAGTACAATATTATAGCTTTAAAAATGACTCAATCAAATTCAAAATTATAGCATTCAGTAGATTTTAATTTCACATTGCTGAAATGAGTTTCATTAGTACAGGACACGCAAAGGAAGCTCCCCCAGTCTGCTGAACGATTTTCTCCCACTGGTGAAAGAGAATCAGCCCTCTGCTTTACTGCTTCTATCTTGTGACTATTGGAGCTCTCCTCCTGCAGAATATTTATTCCTTCGATGGGTTTTTCATCAAGAGTGTCAAGAATAACTACTTAAAAGGAGCTCGGCTTAAAAATGCAAGTCTGTTGTGCATGTTTTCCCTTTTTACCGACTGTGGAAGCAGAATGAGTGATTGCAACTTTTATTTGCCTCCGTCTCTTTGGTTCTGCATCAGTTTGTACCAGGTCTGTGCTTTTCAGGAAGGCATCACAATGCTCGATGTAGGTGTAACAAACCACACACACGAATGCCGCAGTAATCATGTTACATTCTAGTTTAAATATTCTGCACCACTGCTTTTCATTGTTAATTCTTCTGAATAAATTTTTGACAAAGTTCTTCTTTATTCATCTGAGTACAAATTCAGAATAGAAGATTCTGTGAAATCACAGGTCTGACAATCAGGCACAGGTTCTCATAGCATTTTGGAACCATGCATAAAAGAGAATCATTAATGTTATTAATAGTTATTGCTTTTAAAGTCAGTTTGTCCACATGCCAAATGACAAAGCCCAAAGTTGCATTCACTAATTGCAAGTCTAAGATGGAGCAATATTTGGAACAATTTTATAGTCTTTGAGTGCCCCACGCACCAGTGTTTCTCAGGTGTACAATCATGAGTACGTTTTCCAAAATTCTGATAACCTAATGTAAGTAGGACATGAGATAATCTACATATCACTTAGCCTAATGCTCTAAGATAAGTAATGTGAAGGTAGACAGATGGTAATTATTGATTATATATATATATATATATATATATATATATACATATATAATGTGATATAATGTGATTTCCCTGGGTTTTATTTGTAAATTAGCTCATATATTAAGAGATCATAAACTATTGTTGTGTCTCAATAGAGGATACTTCAGAAAATCAGTATGGAGATTATTCAGAATGTTAGTAATGGAATCATCAAATAATTCATTCCATTTCTTGGTATTTATTCAAAAGAACTAAAATCAGCAATCTAAGGTGTAAACGCTTTACAGTGCTTACAGTGGCACATATGACAACAGACAACTCCTGGATCAGTGTATGTGTGCCTCAATAGACAAATGGTTCAAGAAAGGAGCTGCCACAGTGACTCAGTGGTTGTGGTGCTTGTCTGGCCTGTGCGAGGTCACAACTTCAAACCCCAGCTCCACATACAGAACAAAATGTCAGAACAACAAAAGCCACATGAAAAACTAGATGAAAACTGATTCTCTCTTTCTGTCTCTCTCACTGTCCCTCTGTCTTTAAAAAAAATTGGTTCAAGACAATGGGATATATACAAAGAATAGAGTTTTATTCAGCCATACAGAAGAATGAAATTATGTCAATTGCTGGTAACTGATCTGATGGAAATGGAGAACATGATGGTAAGGGAAATAATCCAGACTCAGAACATCAAGGGGTGAATGATGCTAGAGAGGAAAAAAAAGAAAAATGAGAAGGGATCTTATGAAATTAGAACGAAGAATAGTAGAGTAATCAGAGGGAAGAAAGGAAATGAAATTCAGCAGTCATGTGCATGTATGAACATACCAAAATGAATCCCACCTTTATGTATGATTTTAATGCACTGATTAAACAAAAATGAAAGAGACCAGCAGAGTAAAGGAAAAATACCAGGGGGAATGAGAAGGGGAAGGAAAGAGAAATACTGGGGAAGGAAATGGAGAAAATTACATATGTGCCCACTGCTATGTAAAAATATAATGCATTCATAAAAATCATAAAATAGAAAGATAACAACCAAATTCTAAATTTTGTTACTTCAAATAAAAAAGCATTTCTTCAACTGCAATTTTAAAAGATTAAATTTTTTTAGATGCTTTAGTCAGATTTTTATCACTGTAAACAAAATACCTGAGGAGAAAGATTTAGAGAAGGGAAAGTTTATTTTGACTTTCATTTTCAGAGGTGCAGTCTTTGGTCAGATTGCTCCACAGCTGTGAGCCCCAGGTGAGGCGAAACATCATGCAGAAGGGGAGTGGCAAAGGAAAGCCGTGGTGGCCAACAGGAAGCAGATACAGAGAGTGCTGCTCGGTAGGGACAACATGCAAACCTCAAATGCACACCAAAGTGACCTACTTCCTCCAGCTGTACCCTTCCCGCCTACAGTCACTGCTCAGTTCACCCATATCACTGGATTACTCCTCGGATTAGCCTGCTCCTCTCACAAGGTAATCATTTCACCTCTGAACTTTCTTTCATTGTCTCACACATGAGTTTTGGGGGACACCTCATATCTAAATCATGCATTAGTGAATTTATCTTCCTTTTTATCTTGCACCTTAGAATATCCAGAGCAAAACTTAACTACATTAACTATCTGCAGTCCAGTGAATTTAATTCTTTGCATATATAAATACGTAAAGAGTGCAAATATATGTATAAATAAAATATACAAGTATATATAAATAATATATTATTATAAAATATAAATATATATAAATGATATATACTATTATAAATATATATAAATAAGCACACACACATACATGTAGAGAGAGACAGAGAATGAGAGAAAGAGAGAGACAGATAATCTGTGTGTGTGATAGAAAGCAGGGAGGAGGTAGGGAAAGGGAGACCTAATTAAAAACAATATTCAGGGCAGAATAATCAAGATGTATGACTTGTTGATATCTGCTGGTGATTTAATCTAATTTAACTACAATAATCCTCAGAGCAATACAATGACAATAAAAATAAGCCTTTGGGGATGAAAACAGAGCAGTTGAAAACTTTCTTAGCACCAGCTTCATACTCTGATTC